>ML802787.1:65528-99940 GCA_009831015.1 Picea engelmannii
AAAATATGCATGAAATATGATAAGCAATCATTTCTTTTCAATGAATACCTATTTAAGGGAAAGAGGAAGAGTCGTTTTCACTATCAAACACTTGATAAGGAATGCCCTCAATCAATTTTGTTCTCAATCAAATCCAATATGATGTTACAACATTTCAGAAATGCAAACTAATATGCAAACTAATCATTAAGATGTACTTTTTTCGTTTGTATGCGAATGATAATCAATTCAATGCAAAATTTCTCCTGCCAACCACCCTTTCATATCAAGGAGATTCATACAAGAAAACGCAGATTTCGCACAAACAACACACCCTTTTTGCAATCAAACAAGAGAAAGAAAACCAAAAATGCAAAAGGAAGGAGAAAGAGATTGGATCAGATGACCTCAAAGAACCAAATGAGAAGAGTTACAGACTTCAAATGTCCTTCACTAGAGTTCTCGCTCAGTCGGATAGGAGAGAAGAAAGCAAGGGATCGATTTCAAGCTTTCAACAGCAAAAACTCAAAAATAATGAAGAAGGGCATAAAAAATGAACAACAAGGTGTTTTCTTCTCAAGATGAAGGATGTCAGAGATCAAGGGAAGAAGCATTGAATCTCAAAGCAGCTCAGCAAGTGAAAAAATAGGGTTTTTAACCTCAAAAATGCAATTTTTTGAAGGGATTTTGTGAAAATAGGGGTTGGTGCTCTGGTGTAAGGGACACCGGGGCATTATAAAGCTCTTTCCAACACTCTAAGGGAGCGTTGGCACCCTTCTAACAAGGCAAGGGAGCGTTGGTGCCCAAAAACTAACAAAAATGTCCAAAAAACCTTAAAATTCAATCAAATTTTGACAAACAAGCTAAGTGTGATGGGGTAAAGAGTCAATTAGCATACGAAATCAAACATATGAGATGAACGAGATCTTAAAACAATAAAAGGGTAAGACAAGGTCTATGAGGAAAAATCAAAACTTAAAATTTCTGATTCGCTCCCCAGTATGGTCGCCAGTTTCTGTTGTAGGAAAATCTCCCTGCGGACAGGTAGATTTCCTCAAAGAGATAGACCCTAAACTCTAAGACAGAAAGTGCTTAACGTGGACACTAAATTCCTTTCAAATCTATACAAACTAATGCATGAGGAGGAAGGAGAACAAAAGTACCTCTTTATCGACATTTGTCCCTGCACGCTCCAAGTTGAGCTCCAATCTTTCGCTCCTCGATGAGCCCTGTAGACAAACAAAGTACGACCACTTCCTACTCTATTGACATTAGCTTGAAAAAATATCTATCTATCAACGATAAGTTCATGTAAAATCATACATAAACTAGAAAGAAACAGGCCAAGCGTGTCATATTAATGAGAACAACGACAACAGTACTTACAATCGTAGATGAGAATGCGACAGCTTCATCAAGTCCCCTTTGTCTAACCCTTGCTCAAAAGATCCACGACCTGGATGATAGCAGCTTCACTGATCACTCTCCTTTAGTTCACTGTGTGTTTCCTATGAGATCATAGGTTTCATGCTAGCAATTCTTCCCCCCTTTTCACCATCATAGAGACTGCTTATATAGGTTAAGAGAGGCTTAACCTCTTGAGGTATCTTTAGAGTAGGTTGAGTAATTCCATCCTTAGATCAAGGATCTTCTGATTGAACCAAGAATTCGAATGCAATTTCCTTCCAAACTTGAAATATCCTCCCCTTATTCTCCTCAACGGGCCAACTACTGCCCAAATTAGACAGTGCTCCCTCAAAATGAGCATCAGAGCGTTATAACGCTCCCTAGGAGGCTCAAGGGGAGCGCCAGCGCTCTAAGGATGGGTAGCGCTCCTTCAGAGAAGTGGTTTGTTGTTATAATGCTCCACAGTAGCTTATGGGGGAGTGTCAGTGCTCCTAAGGATGCCATAGGGGAGCGCTCTCCCTCAAAACCCTGTTTTAAGGGCTCCTTTCAGGTGATAAGAGTTCCTTGACTTCAGTTAATCATTCTCCCTCCTCCAAATCAAGTGTCTGAGGTATTCTAAGTTTCTCCTTAGTGTCGTCATCATGGCAGTATGCTTGAACAACATTTTCGACACTTGTTAACAACTTGCAACACTTGCGACAGTTGTAAGGAACATGCAAGACTTACGACAGTTGAGAGGAACATGCGACACTTATCCAATTGAGTAATATTGACGTGTAACACCCTTGCTTGTAGTATTGAGCCTTTAGTCGGTTCTCACTTTGTGTTATAAACTGTTTCCTAAGCAGTTTTCATCCTCAACCAAGCATAGCATTGTTTATATCCTTCACAATTTGACACCCTATACTCTAGAGGGAACATCACCCTGAGTGTCCATCTCCCGCATGCATTTTCTTGCATTAAGCATAGGTACATTCCACTGCTGGAGCTAGTTTTTCTTACTTGTGACACTCGTTCCCTTCTCTGTATCATAGCATTCATTTGTTATGAAAAAACAAAAAAATACGGGAGGAAAGGGAGTACTATATTGTAATTGGCAGCAGTCGTGTTTCCTTTGAACAGAACACAAAGTTATTGAGTCCTTGTGTCATCATAATTTTGGGTTTAGCATGGACTTAGGAAGTTGATCTCGTTACAGAGATTTCTCTACCGACTGGTTACTCTTCCAGTCCCTATAGAGAACGTTATTGATGCCTCCTACATCTAATTGTCACATCATTGAGTCCATGTTTTCGGAGTCCACCATCTGTCTCATGCTCTTGTTCAAAGGAATTCTATCAACCTGTGTCAGCCACTCCTCAAAAATATTGACTTTGCATGTTGTCCATACCCTCAGTTTGTCTCAGAATCACATGATACTTTGGTATTATCATGCACCCTGGCCCTACTTCCATCATTGGTAGGTCACCTTGAACCCAGCAATTGACATTTCATCATTGGTCATTGACTGGGTGGTTTCCCTTGTGTTCAATGGAAAGACATCTATTCACACTTTGGGATTCATGTAGTGTATTGTATGCCATTAGCCTTATTGGTGGTTTCCTCACCTTTGTCATCAGTTTTTCATCATTGGCTACTATTCAGAGGGTCCTTTTCGTGTACCACTTGCATTTAGCACACACGAAAGACGCACAGGGTCGTTGGTTCATGAACATATTCTTCGTCCGATCTCCACCAAATCATGAAGCTCCTACTTTGTTCCTCATGCTGACTGATGAGAGATGCCTCAATGCTCTCCTTTCAGTGGGTCTCTTTCCATCGACTTCAGCTCATTTATTCTGGATATGGGACCTAGAGTTTTACAAGTACCTTGAGGCTTGCAGTCATTAGTGGCATGCTCTCTCGCCATTGACATATGGGAATACGTCAATGTCTCCTAATCAATGGATTTCTCAAGTGTTCAACATCGACTCCTTTTTCACACTTGTAGGAATGTACTAGGTTCCTTGATACTTACTTTCATTATTGGTAGGTTGTCTTGCGTTTGTTAACGGTATACCTCAATGACTGGTAATCAAACAATGTCTCATCGTGTTTGACCTCAACTCCTTTATTCACATGATGTAGACTTGCACCTTTGGCGGATAGTGTATAAGACTTGAAGACATCACTATGAGTCTGCAACTTTCCTGAGCTATTGCTTCCCCTTCATTGGACCAGTACCTAGTTGACTTCAGTGATCATGGGAGATCAGATTGTACTCTGTGGTATACAGATATCTTCATATTGATTTTGAGGCTGGTTTCATTGGGCCTTGTTCGTGACTATGATGACCTTTAGCATGTAACCGCATTTGTATTTTCCTATTCATGGAAATGAACACTTGTTTAGTATATTTTCCACATGGATCTACATTGTATTCTTGGCAGCCATGTATGCAAAGTCAGTACATAATGTAATGAGCAATTGAGTTCATCCAGTTGGTTCTCTACCACTCCACTTTTGGGTTATTTATAATGTATTTCGGCCATTGTAGATACTCCTCTGATCTCACACATTAGGGGGCATCTGTTATAGCAAGATTTGCCTCACCATTGCTATCTTGCATAGAGGGCCTTTTTCCATTTCCCTATGCAGACATATCATCCCTTTTTTATGAATCCAGACCTAAAAATATACATTTTCCACATATACGTTCCCTATCAGTTATACAAGATGCGTATACGCTTGTTGCTCCACTACAACTTGTGTATATCGAGATTTGTGTCAGAAAATACAAAATGAGGTTGGGTTTCCATGTCACGAAAAAAGATCTCTGATCCTTGGCCTTCCATATACTGGAAACGTTCTAACTCGGCCCTTCAGTTGCATTCTAAAGGTTATAAGAGCACAATTTCAAGCCATGGAAAAGAGGAGAAAGCATTCAACTTTGAGAGCAAAGTTACTCTAGAGAAATTACTTCATATTGAGTCTATATCCCTTTGTCCCTCAAGTTTGAACATAGTGTTCATCCCCCAAGCTCTTTCCCTATTGTTGAGAGGACCTCATTGCCTCTTTCCTATGAGCTTGCCTTTGGTGGAGGATTGAAGTGGTCGAGACCCAGTTGGAAGGAACTTGGTTTCTTGGATTTGAATCGTGCCGACACGGAAGTCTGTAATGTTATCACTTCTGCTGATCAATTATTAATAGAAATACTCCTTTCCCATCCTATTGCTATCTTGCAAATATATGATTATTATCCATGGGCATATTTGTAATGTTTATTAATGGATTATGCTATCTGATGTGCTAACCCCTTTTATATTATCATTATGTACTTGCTATGTTTGTTTGTCGAGAACTTCTTGCAGGTATAAATCTTTGGGTCAAAGTGATCAACGGTAGAACATCATCAAACGTTGGATCGAGGTAGGCCTCTTCCTTGTATTGCACATTAGTTTATATAGCATATGTTGGAATTGAGTTGATTTCTGTAGTCATACCTGTCTGGTGTGGTTTACCCTTGGCCATAGAGAGTTTTTCCCTTGTAACAAGGGAACTCTCCAAAATGGAAATTATGAGAAACAAGATAACCATATGGCTAAGAAAACAATGAAACAAATATAGAGGAATGGGTGTTCCAAGGAACTGGAGGAGGAATTAAGGTCTGAAAGAGTGATTAGTCCTTCTTTGATTTGCAAGAGGACAACATCTTTTACTACACATGTGTTTACCACAAATTTTCTTAAGATTTTTCACATGTTATTTCATCATTGTCTTATAAAAATTCCATGGTCTTTCAACAAGAAATTGTCTAAGATAAAGGTTGTCATTTTGACTAGAAACAACTAAGCAAATAGGACATTGGATCTTCATATCACCATAATGTATCACCTTCATCTTTTCCTCACAAAACAATAAATCTTTTATCAAAACCTTTCAAGAATCATATATGCCTTCATGGAAGACTTTAGCAAATGATCCATCACATTCTTTGAAAAATTTTGATTCTTGTAGATAATAACAACCCTACAAATATGTGCTTTAAATATGATACCCAAAATGATGCTTCTTTTCTCTGTCTCAAAAATTGTATATATGATCCAAGATAAAAATAATTTACCAATACTCAAGTTGTTGAATTATAACTCTCCAAAACCTCTTTATTTCTTAAAAATGTACCTATAGGCCCAGATCATAATACTAGAGTCCAATTTGTCTCTACTTAATAGATTTTCAAAACGCAGCTACAACATTTCAGTACCTATTCTGAGTTTCCTATACAGGTACGAGAATGTTGTATAATTTTGTTCTACGGCTCTGTTGTTGATGATGAAGGATTAAAAGAGTTGTTCCAATTTTCAATATGCTCCAGAAGCTGTTATGAACAGAGAAGAGTGGATTTCAGACTATTCTTCATGTAGAGATGAGCTTCCATTTGAGATATGGTCTCTTGATGGTTCTGTAATGGAATCTATTCTCATGGAAGTAGTTGTTGTGACCACTATGGAAAAGTTTTTGTCAGAAATGCTTCCCATATTGCAACACTTTCCACAAGGCATTTGTAGATCACCTGCAAGAGTAATTGATCCCCCCCCTTGATCTGCAAGAGGGAAACATCTTCTTGCCCCTTACTTTTTTTCATAGTTTAGAAATAAATTGAAGAAAGGTTCAAAACATGAAATTATTGAATGAAGAAATCCTTAAAATAAGGAAGCAAAGATTTCAAATGGAAAATTTTTCCATCCTTATATCTCGTCGAAATGGGAAAAGTCATTTTTCCCAACAAAGAAACTTCTTAGATTTCTTAATGACCACAAAATGTGTTTTCATTCTTAGGAAAATGCCTCAACAAGTTGCAAAGAAACTCTAAAATGAAACAAATAATTGAACAGACAAATAGTGGTAGTTCACCCAAGCCACAATTAGCCAAACCTTCTATGTATTTAATTGCATAGAGGGAAAGCCCTTCCTTAGCTTACTCTTCACAAGATACCATGATCTTCCATCAACTATCCATCCATAGTAAAGCATGAGAAATATTTTTTTTCCAGGGTGAAGAAGTCAGTTGCTTCAACATATAGCATCATGAGAGACACTTGTTTAAACTGAAGTCTTTTTCTACCTAAACTTTTATGGTCAATCTAGTCACTACAACCAACCAATGTTGCCACCATGAAGGCCTTGGTACTTCTTCTTATCACGATCTGGGCTCAAGGGCCTACAATATTTACACCCTACAACTGAAGATCTCGTATTCTATTTTCTACAAATGAAAGTCAATCTATACAGGGTAGAGGTATGGCCCTCAAGTTCACATAGATGATATGATTTTACTCAAATGCTATTTGACAATATTAGCTATGAAGTTTAAATAAAATAATTTGTGGCAATGAGGGGATCATATGTATGGCATACTAGTGTGATGCAATGGAAACAACAATGCCAAATAAGAAAATTACAAACACCATAGTTAGTCATTTTATGGAGTTTAACATCAGAGGGAGATTCTTCTTCTTCTTGTGGGATGGGAAGAGGAAATTTATGGAGTGGCGTTGGTGATGGATGGTGTAGTTGTTGTGTGCAAGATGGATTGAACAAATATATTATTGCATTCCCTCTCTAAAAACTATTTATACTCGGGAAATTGAATTTGAGACAATAAAAATCACACAATAATGATTATACATCATAGAATTATCACCATTGGTGTGGTACAAATGGAAGTCCCAATTTCCCAATCATAGGTGCCAAGGATTTTTCTTACAAATTCCATCTAGCTATGAAGCACCCATGTCAATGGAAAACTAAAAGAGAAGTATGTCACCAATTATATACATGTTCTTTATTGACTTTTGTTAATTGGCATGGTACATTGTTGACTTAAAGATTGAGGTTCATAAGACCCCCAATCATTGGATGTTGCATTTGGAGAAGAAGGTCTTGACAGAGATCTACAAGAAGGCCCATCCACTATAATATAGATTGAGTATTCAAACTATGGAATAATTCTAACTGCAATTTCATGATTTCCTTTACCACTACAAACAACCTCGGGATGAACCTAAATCACATAGGTACACATAAAAATAAGTACAGGATATTTCCAACATTTTGACTCCTAGTTATCCCTTTAACAGTTATTTGAGAAATAACCCTCTTTGTAGGTTTGTTTTCAGTTCACAGTTGGTGACAATATTCCAAAAATGGGATATATCTGCTCCAAAGAAGAAGTAGGGGAATGTTGAGGTTGCAAGTAGGATGGGAGTATGAATATTGTTGTTGCAAAGTTGATGCAATCTACAAGGGTTCTTGAGCAGAGATACGAGTTAACCATCTATATTTTTTACAAATATCAGTTGGAAAGGTTAAAACGAGGGATGGGAAATGATGGATTTATATTGGTAAAAAGATAAATAATAGGATGGAGTAGAGAATAACAAGCTTAGAATGTTGTTTATAATGAATTCCCTTCATTTCCAATAAATTATAAGGATTAGAAAACTCTTTACCTCAGGTTACCTCAATTCTATGGAGCTGACACTTACATACTGGAGTTGAAAAAGGAATTAAAGATGCTACAGACCTATCCAATTGATGAGAGAAACAAAATACATCTACAGATTTCTAGCATCCATCATGTAGTTCCAGTATGAGATGAGAAGGATGTTGTTGTTGGCAAATTTTTTTGTTGCCTTGTCAACCGTTGACATTCCCCGCTTATTTGGAAAACATAAAAAGGTTGTTGCACTATACTTTAAGATTGACTACTAACTATATGCAACATTTATTAAAATTCATTGATCTGTTATCCCACCCTACTTCAAAAAGGAATCATTTTCTTCAAGTATAGGAGTACTTCCAGTGAAGCCATGTGCATAGAATATTTATAAGAAGACTCATATCCAAGTATGAAAAATATACCTCAATGGTTTCGTGGACATGAGAGGCCAACTGCTCTTGTGGAAATGTTGCAAAGAAGTGTTGAAGGATGGAGGATTATTGTGGCCTAATGACAGTTTGGAACCAAGATTCAATGTAATATTTGTTTTCTTGGCTCTCTTTGATTTTCATGCCATGAAGTTTTTTGGAAAAATAGTCTTCACATTCCATAATTCACAGAGGGTCTAGTGATAAACATGTCAATAACCCTTCGATCTCAGGCTCTAGTGTCTTCTCTCCATTTGATTTGGTCCATGACTCTTTTATATGCTCACAAGGACTACTAGAAACTTCTAGATCCCCCTCTTCTGAAATATGTTCATGGATCTCTAATTCCTCCACTGCTTCTTGAATGGCAGACTCATCCCTAATAACAACTCTAGAGAGTGGGAAAGGATTTGAGAAGATCCTTGCAAGGGTATGTCCCCCTTTTCTAAAAAAATTCTTGAGCATCTTTACATTCTCTGATCGGTCTACTAATCCCTGTCTCGCACACAGATTAGTGTATGGAGTTCTTACAAACCAAAAACAAGAACTTTAAGAAAATAAATGAAATATTGCACACCACACAAGACAAATTCCAAATAAAAACATGTATTCGGACCACTCACGCTATAGATACCTTATTGTCACCAATTTTCTATTGACATGAGAAGTTTTCCCTTTCCATACATCGATCCAAAGGAAGACACATTGATCCAACATGACAAGGGCTCGGAGAAGCTCACCAAAGTGAATGCGGCAAGATAGAACCCTTTCAGAGATTCTAAACTGAGGGCACCTTTGCATCTTACCATTTCTCCTCCTCTGATTCTTAAATGTTGGTGCAACCAAATTATGTATAGAAACAAAAATTGTAAATGCTCCAATCCCTTCGCACCTCCCCGACAACGGTGCCAAAAATGTGGGGAAATTTATATGTATAAATTTCAGACATCAAATCATCAACTCGGGGGCTCATAAGCTTTGAGGTGCAAGCACAGGAAATGCAAAATCAGAGCCTATTCTAAACTGATGTCGGAAATTGCTAGGAAATCCAAACCAAATAAAATCAACCAACTGCCACCATAGGACTACAACTTGTCACTGGACTGCAATATCACTTAGATGTTGTTGGGTTCAGAACCACAATCTTTCATTATTGTGAATATTCATGTGATTTTACGTGTGCAACAAACTAATTCATGAGTCTTTAGTGGTGGTCCTTTAGTGATCTACTCAGAAAGATCTTTAATTATTTGAAAGAAGCACACAACAATAAACGAGTTGATCTACAAAATCAAACAACACCACAAAACTGTATCACTGGACAAGGGTTACTCAAATGATTTCTTGGAACAAACCATGGTCTTTCCCAAAGGTTCATGTGATCACTTATCAAGCAGATCAATCCTTCAATCTTCTGCAAATACTTAGTTTTTGTAGTTGACTTCAAATACACAACATAACCAATGATTGAAATGGAAAGAAAAATTGATCTACCTGAATAAAAATAAATGAAATCAACATAATGTATGCCAACATGGAAGCCCTACCAATCTTGGCACACGCTATGGAAAATATCTACAATATTAGGCTGTGCTCAAAACTTTACTTGCAAGGACATATCTAAGATTAATCTATTGCAGAAAAGATCTTCAACAATGTACAATGTAATGCATCAGCAATTCTCCATTCCTTCTTTAACTCTTCAATATAGCTCCCTCCCCTCTCTACCCTACTCATACATTTTATACAAAGAGGCAGGGGGTGAATTGGAACCAAATCCTCTAATTCTAAATTGTCGATCATGAACAAATTTACAAAATATTGTATTTGTGTGTTTTTGGTGGATATTGGTTGGAGAAAAACTCAAGATCTAATTACATTTAATCAATTTACCACAAAAATATATGAAAATAAGATTGAGTTGGTTCCTTTGCTATTTGGGCACATCCATTTCTAGAAGATTGGAGAAGGCAGGCGCAACTGCAAATCTGGGCAAACCCATATTGGAAAAATGCCCATATATCTTAGATCCTTCATCATCTTCAAAAACCATTCTCTTGGCAACTAAATGGGCATGTTCTGGACAAAACACATGTTGCAGATTTTCCATATTTTTCTTTGTTTTCCTAGAAAATCTCCCCAAAATTTGAATACTACAAATTCAAATGTTTTTTAACTGAAAACCCTTAATCATGGTTGGAGACTGCTATGTGAGAACTAAGGTGCAAACAAAGGAACACAAACCATGATGGAAACTAACCTTCCAAAACCCATGTGACCATTCTTGATTTGGGTGAGTGTGCATATGTCAACCTACAAACCTAGGTACTAGAACAACTGGAGGTACGAGAACAGAACAGTCAAAACCTTCATCAACCAGATTAATCCAAATCCTCTATAAATCATTAAAAACAAAGGAAATTATGACAATTAAGAACATTAAGCTTGTTAGGCCCATTAACATCAAAAGTATGGGTAAATGTGGTATCAAGCATAGTAAATGGGTGCATGGGTATGGTAAAAAGGTTAAGAAGGGGACCGACTTATGGCATAAAAGGTGTCAAATTAGCATCCCAACATAGAAAAACCCCTCATAGCTCAATTTGACATTATTCACACTCTCAAGGGTAATCTAGTAATGGATCAAAACTAAAGGAAGTAGAAGTATGATCAACATCGTTCCTAACACCATTTTGACAAAGGTGATTAGGTGTTCCTATATTTGTAGCTTTGTAAGCAGACCTCACTCAAAAACAACCACCACTAGAATCTTGCTCCCAAGTTTTACAACCCCTATAAGGTCCTCAAATGTATTAGGCTAGTGGCTTCCAAATTGAATCTTCCTAACCACTTTAAAATTCATCTAATATTTCATGTCTCTTGCTTAAAGAAAGTGGTCAGTTCTAATTGATGTATTCAAACTAGCCTTCCAGAATTAGACGGAGAAGGCTCCATTTGGATGCAACCCAATTTCATCCTCATCAAAAGAGAGAGACATATCTACCAACACATTATACAAGAGGTATTCTTACAATGGAAGGATACATAGCCCGAGGATGCCACATGGGATCCAATAGAGATCCTTCAGCAATTTCCTCATCTCCAACCATGAGGATAATGCTACTTTATAAGTGGGAGGGAATGTTAGGGTCCTACCCTAACCCCCTTAAGTATATTAATATGTTTCCATGGACTAAGTACATCTCTATTAAATAAGGCCCATGTAGTATTTATAGTGTGAAAGCAATATTCATAAGAAAGATTATTGGATGGTTCTACCTACTAGAAAGTTCATGCAAGGTTAGATAGAAACTATATAAATAAGTAGAAGCAAGGTAACCTTGTACTAATTACTTCAAATAGATTCTTAATAAAAAATAAAAATAAAAGATACAATGCCGCGCACACATGCACACATTACACTGAGATTTTACCCTAGAAACCCAAACCGAGAAAACCAACAACTCGTTTAGAGCCACACCTCTAATATTTTTATTCACCATCCTCTTCATTGTTTACTATAAAATATGTGTGTGTGTGTGTGTGTGTGTGTGAGAGAGAGAGAGAGAGAGAGAGATATTGTGGCATCCAAAACCCCTAATCCATTGACCCAGATTATTCAACAACCCTAATTCCTTAATTGAAATTAGAAAACCATAGGTGAAAACCATGTGCCGAAAAACCACTAAAAACATATGCAAAAACTCCCAGTGTGCAAAGAATATAACACATACCCAACATTCTTCCACTTGTTATTTTCTTTGCATATAGGGGGTTACAGGGTTACATAGTCAACAATCCAGGGCAACAATGCCCATAGATCCTCTACACCAAGAGAACTTCTTAGTGCTCACAGATTTTGTTAATGAATCTGCAACATTCTTCAAAGTGTCCACCTTCATTAGCAACACCTTTTCTTCAACCATGTATCTCACAAAGTTATACTGAACATCAATGTGCTTTGTCTTTGGATGATAAGTCAAGTACTTCACCAGGGAGATTGCACTATGACTGTCACAAACTATCCTTACAACTTGTTGTACCAACCCAATACCTGAACAAAATCTTTGTAACCATACTATTGCCTTGCTTGCATGAGTGGTTTCCATTTATTCAGCTTATATAGTTGAGAGTTCCACTACAGACTGTCTTTTGCTCATCCAATTGATTGCTCCTCCAAACAGATTAAACACATACCCACTTGTAGATCTTTTGTGATCAATATCTCTAGTTCAATATCTATCAACAAATCCATGTATATCCAACACTCTATCCAATCCTAGTCTTCCTTAATAGCACAATCCACAACTAGTAGTTCCATGCAAACACCTAAAATCCTTTTTTACTATTGTCTAATATTCCTTCCCTAGTTTTGACTTATACTTGCTCAAAACTCCCACTACATGTGTAATGTACTATCTAGTACAAACCATTGCATACATAAAACTGCCAACCACACTAGTATATGGAACACAAGAAATGTCATCTTCCTCTTCTTATGTCTTTAGACACTGATCCACGTATAACTTTACACCTACAGGAATAGGAACCCTAACCAGTTTACATTCCTGCATATTAAACATCTACAATATTGTCTCAACTTTCTTCGATTTAACCAGAGTTTCATGTTTACCCGATCTCTTTTAATTTCCATGCTCAAAACGAAATTTGTAGCACTAATATCCTTCATGTCAATTTAGAAGAAAATTGATTTTTCACATTTTGGATAATCTCCTTATCGTTTCATATTAGCAACATATCATCCACATACAATACCAAATAAATAAGATGATCATTGATTAATTTGAAATACAAACAATGATCCTCTTTGCTCCTTGTGAAGCCAAGTCCCAACATATAAGTAACAAATTTTTTATACCACATCCTTGGTGATTTCTTTAACCCATACATGGAATTTTTGAACTTGCATACCAGCTCTTTCTTTCCCTTCACAACAAAGCCTTCTAGTTGGTGCATATACATTTCTTCTTCTAGATCCCCATGTGGGAATGTTTTCTTCACATCCATCTATTCTACTTCAAAATAAAAAGTAGAAGTAATATATAAAATAAATTTGATTGAAGTTAACTTGGCAACAAGAGAAAAAAATATCACCAAAGTCAATTCCCTCTACTTGGGAATAACCTTCTGCTACTAACCAAGCTTTGTATTTCTCCACTTTTCCTTCTACATTTAACTTCTTCTTAAACACCCATTTGTTGCCAATGGGATTTCTTCCAGTTGGAAACTCCACTATATCCCGGGCCTCATTCTTGTCCAACACTGCCATTTCTTCCATCATGGCCTTTTTCCATAGTTTTCCATCCTCTAAATCCATTTCCTCCCTAATAGTTCTAGGATCATCTTCAATAATAAACAAAGCAAAATTGAACAAAAATCAGGTGGAGTAAACCTTTTTGGTTTCCTCCATTCCCAAACTAATCTCCTCAATACTGGAGTATGATGATATTCCTCTTTTTATTCATGTTCTTTTCTTGAGTCTAATTCATTATCCTTCAACTCAAACTCTATTTTATCTGGTTCTACCTTCCTTGGTAGGATTTCTTGTTTGACAACATCTTTGATTTCTCTAAATATCACATCTTGGCTATACACTACCTTCTTAGTTTCTGGGTTCCAAATCTTATAACTTTTCAAACCATATTTATACCCAATAAATATAACTTTTCACCCTTTTTATCTAGCTTACTCATGTTTTTCTTGTGGAACATGATCAGAGGCATCACAATCAAATACCTTGAGATCTATGAGACAGGGTTTCTTACCAGTCCATACCTCATGTGGAGTCTTTTCATTCAGTATTGATGAGGGTGATCGAGTGACGAGGTAACATGTAGTAACCATTGCCTCTGCCAAGAATTGTTGTCCTAACCTGACACCACTGAGCATGCACCTTGCTTTTTCCACCAGCACCACGTTCATCCTTTCTACAACTCCATTTTGTTGAGGCATATATGGAGTAGTCTTATGCCTTGCTATATCACACTTCTTACAGAATTGTTCAAATTAATTTCCATATAATTCTCCACCATTATTTTTCCTCAACACCTTAATTCTCTTCTCTCATTGATTCTCCACAAGAGCCTTAAACTTTTTTAATTTGTTAAAGACTTCAGATTTCTTCCTAAGGAAATAAATCCATGTATTCCTCAAGAATTCATCTATAAATGAGACATAGTACATTGATTTTCCTAGTCATGGAAACGACACAATTCCAAACACATCACTATGCACCAACTATAATATTCCCTCTACCCTCTTTGCACCACAGGAGATTCTTATCCGATTTTGCTTCCCATATATGCAATGTTCACAAAAATAAAAATCCATAGAGCAGTTAGACATACATTCAACCATACCTTTAATATGTATTATTTGAAGGCCCTTCTCTCCGATATGTCCTAGTCTTTGATGCCACAACATAATCGTTTCTTTAGAGACTATGGGAGTTTTTTCTTCTTCAGCTCTAATCTTAGGAACAACGAAACTACTACACCTGTTACTAATAGTTCTGCCTAGTAGCTTATATAGGTTTCCAATCCAAAATTCCTTCAGCAACATCGTTTCCCCTCGAACCATCATGCAGGTTTGTTTCTCAAACATTGTTTTTACCCCTACATCATCCATTTTTCTTACAAAAATCAAATTTTTGGCCAATTCTAGGATGTGCAGAACACCAAGGAGTGTTCTAATCCTTCCATCCATGAGCTTCAACTTGAATTTTCCTCATCCTATGATTTTGGCTATGGATTAATCACCTAGGAAAACATCACCTCCATCATACCTTTCATATTCACAAAACCACTCCCTGTGAGGAGTCATATGAAAGGATGCACCTAAGTCGACTATCCATGCCTCATGATCTACATGTGTGCTTGAAGAAGCCAAGTACACATCCCCTCCTTCTTCCATGGAAGTTTTTGTTTATGTAGAAGGAGCATCTTCGAATCCCTTCCCTCTTTCAACACTTTGGATCTACAATGTTTCTATAGTTCCCTTCTTTTCCACATCTCCAACATAACTTTGCAAATTTTCTGGGAGATTTATATATTCCCTTAGATTTAGATCTCCCACTTGAGGACTTAGATTTATTTCTTTCCTAGGAGTAACCTATTGCAAATAAGGCGTATGTGCTATGTCCTTCCATGTTTTTCGTCTCATATCCTATGACAACAATGATGAGATCACATCATCAAAACTTAAAGTAGTTGTATTACTACCTATAGCCACAACCAAACCATCCCACAATTTTGGTAAAAATCACAATAAACTGATACACTTATCTTCTTCAAAAATCTTAATATCAACATATAATAGTTGACTTACCATTGTATTGAAGGCGTTTAGATGCTCTATCACTGAGTCCCCATATTTCATCCTCGGGTTGTATAGCTTCTTCCACAGGAACAATTTGTTTACCAGGAACTTAGACTAATACAAAGCCCCTAACTTATTCCATAAAGCCTTGGTTGTAGCTTCCCCTGACACATTCAGTAATACTGAATATGAGAGACACAATCGGATTGTGCTTTTCACCTTTTGATCCAACTTTGCCCAGTATTTTATTGACATTCTTGTAGATGCAGTACCTATATCCACAGTGATCCACTAATATTTTTCCACCGTCAGATCTTCCATCTTGAGCTTTCAAAGCTCAAAAATTTGCCCATTAAATTTCTCAATCTCTATTTTCAAACTACTCACCATTTCTTTTCACCTGAAGAATCAATACCGCAAATCTCCCACCGTAACAAGGTTTATCAAAGACCCGAGCCAAACCCTTAGCCACAAAGGAATCCCCCTGAAGCCAATTACAACTCTGATACCAAATGTAGATTTTAACCTTGTACATTTAATTACTACAAATAGATTCTTAATAAAATTAAAATAAAAAACCATAAAAGATGCAATGGAACACACACACACACATTACACGAAGATTTTACCCTAGAAACCCAAATCAGGAAAACCAACAACTTGTTTAGAGTCACACCTCTAATCTTTTTATTCATCATCCTCTTCATTGTTTACAATACAATATATATATATGATCCTGCAACATCCAAAACCCCTAATCCATTGACCAATAATAGTCAACAACCCTAATTCCCTAACCAAAATTAGAAAACCATCGACTAAAAACCATGTGCCAAAAAACCACTAAAAATGAACGCAAAAACCGCCAAAAATAAAAATTATGAGGCACTGCCCTCGAACCTCGGTGCAATGCAGACACTAGGTTTGGTCCTGCAAAGAATATAACACATACCCAACAATTCCCCCATCTCCAACCATGAGGATAATGCTACTTTATAAGGGGGAGGGAATGTTAGGGTCCTACCCTAACCCCCTTAAGTAGATAAATAGGTTTACATGGATTGAGGGTATCTCTATTAAATAAGGCCCATGTAGATTTATAGTGTGAAAGAAATAATTGTAAGAATGCTTACCGAAAAAATTTTCCTACTAGAAGGTTCATGCAAGGTTAGATAGAAACTATACAAAGAAGTAGAAGCAAGGTAATGAGATGTCTTGTGAATCATATTTAATTGGAACTCTACTCAGTTGGAGGTTTCTCCCTCGAAGAGCCAAGTGAACATTGCTTTCATTAATACATGTATTGCTAATTGTGGTATTTTGGTTCTTCTATAATTGCGTACTGTTGTTACAATCTGTCATTTCCATTGTAAATCTTGCTATATTCTATTATTCTACTTGGAATATTCTACTTTACTAATAAGGAATACCACATAGACACTTTGTCATGGTGAGCACACAAGAGTATATGGGCCTACATGGATGACATGGTTTCCTTCACAAATTAATCTAGATGTCAAATGTGTTTAAGACACACACTAAAATCATCAAAAGGAGGAAAAAGATGGGTGGATATCTCTAGTTTTTAGTCACTCAAGATTGATCGATACTTATTATTGATTTTAGAAAACACTCAACCAACTAACTTCATCCATGTGCACATCTCACCCGACACCATCATCCATCCCCCTCTTCACCTTCATGTTTTCTTCATTCACCACCTCACCTTCCCTTATATACAAGAATAGTAATTACCACATGATTCATCGTATGCATCAAATAAACCTTTGAAATCTCCTTTATCTTGGTCAACACCAAGGAAGAAATCTCGTCCAATGCAAATTGCTTCATCTCTACCTTATAATTAACCTTGATCATGGACTTATCGCCAAGCACCGAACCACCTTGAAAGGCCAATGTTTCATGTTCATTTACACAAGAGTAATTTGTTTATTGTAATTCAATGTCAAACCTAACTTTCAAAACATTTCAATAATATTGTTATGCATCCCCACTCTAATCATTGATAACATACCTAGCCTTTCAATAATATTGGTGTACATCCCTACTCAATTACAGACAAAAAATTCACTGAGATATTGGCACTAAAACATTGTTAAATATAACTTTGTTGAGTTTTTCAAGTCTATGTGAAAGGTTGAGTGAAATTGGGAGAAATGGTAGAAAAGGCCCATAAAAATGGATTTTAATTCATATTAGTTAACTCATGTAATTTTTCAAGTCTAAATGGTCACATTAATGTAGGGCACTTTGTGGAATCTTTCGTGGAACCTAATGGAACCCATATTCTACTGCATGACCTCCATTTATTCCTTAGTAGGGGATGTGTTTTTCCTTAGGACATCCACTAATCCACATTTCATGGCTTCTTCCAAGCTCACTTGAACCTTAGGCTGAAGTGAACAATTTAAAAAGGAATTTCAACATCAAGCAGGAAAGAGCTTTGGATGATAGCAAATCTACCCTAGAGTCAATGAAGGGGGAGCGAGGGTTAGTGATCAATTAGTTTGCTCGAGAATACCCAATGAAGAAGTGAAAAAAAAAATCCAAATATTCATATCAAATAGAGCATTGGAGTTCAAGTTTGAGTGTGAATAAGGTGAAACAAGGCAACTTATAAGAATTTGGGCAGAGAAGGAAGACCAAACATGTAATATCCATATTTATATTGCTTCTTATATTGATCAAATATTTTTTCTATAAACCATAGCCTCTATGGTAGTCACCATCAACTAATCCATTAGATTAAAGATGGAGATGCAAGCACCTACATATTCAAACAAGAAATATGGATCTATGTTTCTATGTTTCTATGCTTGGAAATGGCACTCCATGGCTTTCTAAGCTTCAAGAATCCCCATGTATACACAATGATCAAAGTAAAGTTCAAGGGTTTTCCAATGGTAATGATTCCAAGAGATCTAATCACAACGTTCAAAACTAAAATCTCAAATTTCAAAATCTTGATTTGTTATTTTTACTATTGCGGGGAAGGCGAGTTTACAAGACCAAATAGAAGTTATCATAAGAAGAATTATCAAAAATGTTGTTAGAGCAACACCTGTGTCCTGTCAAGGACCACACCAATGCTCAAGGTCACTGGAAGAACTACATCATAGTCGAACCCCTAACAATGCTTACTTTTTTTTAACAATGATTGTCATCATTGGATTAGAAAAAGTCTATGACATAGCCATACAACATTGTAATACAATCCAAAAGAAGGACCTAATTCCTTGACCAAAAGATATTGTTCTTGAAACCAAAAAAACCTTGCTACTATCTATCATGGATACTAAGTGTAAAACAAGCCAATTATATCGTGGGGCAAACTATCCCAAAAGAAATACAAATCGACCAAACATTACATAGTAAATATATTAAAAAGCAGGCCTATGCAGGGCACCTTATATCACCTAAACTTCATTAGATCATGTTGTATAAATTAATTAGTTGTTGTATTAATTAATAATAGGGAAATTATATTTATTGGCTTGTAACAGATCCCTGGAGAATGTGTCCTCTTCTTGTCGTCACTCTTGACAAATGTCATTTGAAGCCATTATGCCTTCAAATTTGAAGTGGTTTTGTCCCAATCAGTTGTCCCTTTGAGCTTTTGTAGGTGCCAAAGATTATGAAATAGAAGAAGAGAGAAGTGCCACACATGCCCTGTTACCAACATTAAACAATTGTGAGGCCAAAGAGACCACTGAAATAACCTTCAGATCCAGTTATAGGAATTTTCTTATTTTGCACTTGTATGAAAGCCCACATTTCTTCCTTCAATTCTTTAGTGAATTGAGTGGAATTTTGGCCTCCATGGCATATCTATCTCTTTCCCAAATTTCCACTACTAGATTATCCTTTTAGTCATCATGTCAACAATGCCATTGGAATTTTGAAGCCACCATAAGATTATATGCTTCTACTACACCACCTTACACACTCCCTAACTTCAACCGGGTCATACCAAACATATCTATGCCCATTTTCCATGTACATTGGTTGAAAAGAAGAAAACCACATTGGATTTTTGTTGAGAAGCTCATAATAGTGGGATAATTCATTCACCCCACCTCAAAAAGAACTACTAACATAAGCCCCCATACTCAATTATCCATTACAAACGGATTCCAAGGCACCCACCAGACTAAACACTACAAAAAATGTCAAACACCATCCACTAGCCTGGACCATGAACCACATGCATAGCAAGTTTGAACCCTCTTGTTGTTAAATGCCTCAGTGCCATAAATCACTATCCTAACTAGCTTGCGTGAGAAGACTAATGTACAACACTCTCATGTCAAATATTAAATGCAAATAATGTTCTCATGTGGGGAGATAAGATAGGCACCTATGTTTTTATTCTTAATGCACCCTATTGCATGCTTATGCCAACATTATCCAAACTACATCACTAATCTAGGTGAATATCGATGGCCACCCACCTATTCTAACTAGCTCATATTCAATTTTCATCTTGGCAGTTTTTTTCTATCTTTTCAGGTCCTAAACTTTCGGGGCCGTTTTGAGGCCCTAAACAACGTTTTTTAGGCCCACCACGGTCACACTATAAATAGAGTCAAATTGTGATGACATAATGTTTAGTCATCGGATAGACCTTTCCAACTAACTATCCTGCACTTAAAACAAAGATCGTATGCAAAAGTTACGACCCCGTGAAGTTGATGTACCAACTTACCCCAACGAGGCCCACATAACTTTTGGTGCTTCATCTCCTAGGGTTAGGTTTTTGGATGTCTAGGGTTTTGGCATTCATGTTTGATGTAAAAAGGCCTTTGGAGCCTCATTGTACTCATCTTCTTGTGAATGAGCATAACCATCACATCTCTTCTCATAGATAAGCCACCACCATTCTAGCAAAGCTTATTTCAGGCTGCATTTTACAGTTTCAACATATTTCTTTATTGAATAGAAGCCTAGTTTTACTGTATCTCTGTGTTAATAATATAGATTTGTATTCATTTTGTTCTTTTCATAAAATATGGATCAGTGGTGTTGAGGAAAAGATATGAAATGATCTTACTCAAGCATTTTCAGACTCTGCTTGGATAGAGAAAAGTAGATGGGAATATCACCCTATGTTTATAGCCAACAAAAATAACATCCTAACTCACAAGTATTAAATACAAGTGCTTAGGCTAGTCTTTTATAAACAAAAAGCTTGCTGGAAATTTAATTTTATGTAATTTTCTGAACATATCAATTGTTGAAAGTCACCAAAATGATAATCAAGATAGATGAGACATAAAGCAATCCTTTATTTCATTCAAATTCACCAAAGAGTCATTTTCTTTACAAAATCTCATGCAGAAATTTTTTACCAAAGTCAAAATTAGACATCCCTGGTGGAACATACAAAATGACCTCTGACAAAAAACCAAAACTGAACTCTAAAATTTGGATCAGCTTGCCATAGATTGTCGCCCACTCGACTCTGCACAATAGCCTTTGTCGGTCATGAAAATTAATTCACAAACAGACAAGTCTACACAGACTATCAAAGATAGATCAACACCTCTGAAAAACAAGTGTCTGAATCATGTGATTCGGCCCTGAATATTGTTTTCTACAACAAGACCCTGCTATCATAAAAGAGAATTAGGATTGTGATGAATAATGAATGAATGAAAACTGAACTATCTCAACATAAACTCAAAGAGAAAACCTTAGTATGCTTTTGCTTCTATCCTCTCCCTATTCCTCCCTTTCCTTTTGCTTTTAAACTATTTAGAATTGGTTGAGGTAGTTGAACCAACTCATTAGTTAAGTTAATTAAAATACTCAAACAACTTTAGTTAGGGGGAAAAGTCATAATCATAATAAGGGTTATAAATAAATAATAACTAGTAGGTGGGACCCCTTGTGACTCCCTTTAGTTCATAACAATTATAACAATCATAACATAACCATTAGTTAAGTAAAACACACCTCCTTGTGTCTCTCATCAACATATTCACTTTTGGCAAATTTAGCTCATGATATTTTAAATTATTTTCAAAAATATTACTATATATCCAAAATAAAACATGTTGTCCAAAATTTCCTGAAGTCAACTGTCCTCAACAATAAATAAAAATAAAAACTCAAAAACCATATTTCCCACTCTGAGATGTAATCTTTCCTTGATTGTTGTTGTCACCCTTTGATTTCCCTGAAATTGTCTTTGGTTATGCAAAGCCCTTAGGCCTAATCTCGTTGATCATGTGGGAACAACTGTCCCTCAAATGCATCCGGGAAGACACAGATTTGTCAAAGCCATGGAGGGTGAGGAAGGGGCAGCAGTGGCTTTTCCTTTCTCAAGGGCATGGTGGGCCTT
The DNA here is from genome assembly GCA_009831015.1 of Picea engelmannii. NCBI lineage: Eukaryota > Viridiplantae > Streptophyta > Pinopsida > Pinales > Pinaceae > Picea > Picea engelmannii. The sequence continues at coordinate 87,526 of ML802787.1, forward strand.
AGTTTTCAATCTTTTTCTAGCATGGGAGGATTGCACTGGAAAGTGGTATGTGGTAGCTCGCACAATGGGGTTAATAGGCAAAAGAGAAGGCAAGGACAAATTGGGCCAGCCATGATGTTGGGAGACTGTCGGGTGGACAATCTTCTGCCATCCATCATTTTCAGGAACCTTGGTTTGCAATGAGACATGAGGAGGTACAGGGATATTGGGGGCTTGCGGGACTTGAAAAGGAGGCCTTTTAGGCCTAGGTTAGACTACTCCCTACCCAATCCAATTGAAGAATCTAGCTTGAAACAATTGGCCAAGCTCTTGTGAGTCAACATCAAAATGTATGGAGAACCTTGGCCTTCTTAGGCCTCTGTTCCAATTACCTCTACCTTTGTTTCCTCAACCACGGCTACCCAACACTTGGAATCCCAGCATCATTATCAACCCCTTGATGCGCACAAGTAGATCATCAAGATAGAGATGGAGACTAGCCAATTCATAAAAAGTCATGTGCACATGTCTTCTAAAAGAGGTGATTGCATCAAGTAAGCTAATAGGCATGGGTAAGGCATGGTACCCCAATTAGTGATAAGGGTGGTTTTGTGAGCATCTGCTTCTTTTACCTTGATCTTCTTGCAGCCCAACAAACTGTCAAGCAAGGGCCTTAATTGTGACTCTACAACTTGCTGCAGAATCGTTTCCATACTGAGGGAAAGAAAAGGGTTTCTCATAATAGTTTTCCTAAGAGTTCGAAGATTGATACAAGTTCTAATATTCTCAGTGGTCCTCGAAGCAAGTTCCCAATTGGAAACCCATTCAGGATGGACTGAAAAAATAATCCCATCCCTTAAGAATTTTACGAACTCCTTTTGAAAGGTTGTCTTAAAAGCAGAGTTAATAGATCTTTGTTCTTGCATAATTGGTTTCATGCATTCCTTGATGGAAATAGCATTTTGCAAAAAAACAGGATCAAAACCATGAAGATTTTTATAAGGCCAAGTAGAAACCTCTTGAAATTCACCAAGTAGCTTGGAAAACTCCCTTTTTTGCTATCAGAACATTGGGTACTTTCGTTAATGTTCCTTGAAGGTTTGAGTGCCCGAATGTTCATAGAGATGGTTTCACCCACCTCCCTTCGTATCTCCTCCTCTTTCTATTTTTCTTTGTTGCCTACAATACTCAATGAAAATGAACCGTCTAGAGGAGTTAAACTCTTGAAAATCTTACCATTTTTTATGGAAATAATTTCATCTGGCTTAAGAGGTTCATCTTGAATAAAAGCACAAATGTTCTCATTGTTAGGGAGGTCCTGCCAAGATTCTACATTTTCAGGAATGCATGGACGATATAGAGATTGAAAAGAACAATCAGGCCTGTGAGGAAAAAGTTGTTGATTAGGAGAAACTGCAAAGATAGCTAATTGAACAGCCATTGAATTCAACTCCCTCTTAACATGAGTGATGTTGAAGGATAAAAGGTTTGAGATAAGCGCCCAAGCAATTTGGGATTATCGTTCTATCATCTTGTTGCTAGAGGGGCACATTTTTCGTATCAAGCTCACAACAAGCTCAGAATCTCTGAAAATTGAAAGGTGACCACAACCAAGATTAAGGGCGTTTTCAATGCCTAATAATAAAGCTTCGAACTCAATGACATTGTTTGTACAGGGAAACTCTAACCTGTAGGACAGATTATGAGTTTTCCATGCAGGGAAGACCAAGATAATACCAGCCCCATTACCTTCATTAGAGCATGAACCCTCAAAGTGCATGTGCCACATCTCATCTTCTAAATTGATTTGTTCCAAAGGAGTATTATCCTCTTTAGAAAATATGGAATACACTCCTAGGTATTCTTCGATATAGTTTACACTAGATTGCAGAACACTCTCTATATAGGGTGAAATCCTTCCTTCTCTAAGGAACATGATGTTTTTACCATTCTGAGGAATGGATAAATGTGTCTGGTCGAGTGAGAGGTATCCACCTGTTAAGGTTTTCCAGTCCCTTCTCAAGATAATTGAGTAATTTCTTACATGCATATCAATTACCTGAATGTTCAGGGTTGTTCTTATCTCAGGATGTGCGCATAAAACCAAGGTCACATCCTTAATCTCGCATATGGTTGTTTTTTGAAGACTATTATAGGAGAGCATGCTTCTGGCATTTTCATTTGTACAAGACAAGCCTAGCTCTTCCATAATAATCTTCAACATCACGCTAGGGCCCGAACCACCATCAATGAGGCAACAATGGGCAATCTTATCTATAATCTTTACAAAAATATAAAAAGGGAGATTTTTTACAGGGTATCTAAAGTTGCGTACACCTATTTTATTTACAGAAGAATCCTCTTTGTTTACCTCTTTATAAATATTGGCTACAATGAAATATTTTCCTTCCATGAATTGTTTCAGATGCATCTGTTGTTCAGGGATGACAACCATGTCTAAAAGGGTTGCATCTGCTTTGATGTTGGCCAACTAATTCAAGATATTGTATTTGGAAGAAGGGGGAGGAGGAGTGATTCCTTGACTCTCAAGAACTTTAGGAACCTGGAGAGTAGTAGCGGTTGAGGATGAGCTCGGGCTAGAAAAACTGCGGGGATGATCAATTTTTCCCTTGGGAGTATAGGCCTTATTCCTAGTGTTGATCACCATGACATCCTTTTGTTGATTAAGGTTGGTTGTCATTGATGTCAACCCTGGAAGAAAGCCCCGTAGCACAAAGGTTGGGTAATGGACCCAAGATTGTTTGATGTAAATATGACTTGTTATTGTCTTGTCATGTTTTATAATAAGTAGAAATGGATGAACTCCAAAGTGGTCCCCTTATGGTGAAATCCCTCATGGGAAGATGCTTTGCGGATTGGGTTATCCTAGAAGTATGGTTAGAGAACCCATGCTTATTTGTGGAATAATGAGATGAAGGTCAGTTAATTTGTCATTGAAACTATCCTATATGGATAGTGCTTGTCATGTTATTTCCGGTGGTATGTGGAACGTCACATAAATCCTCACGGTTAGAGAGTTATGGCCATGAGAAGTTGGAGAACCCAGGTTTGGGTAATGGACCCAAGTTTGTTTGATGGATAATGGTATGAGTTTTGACATATTTGTAGGTAATAATATTCTATATGGATGGTACATGTCATTCCATTTCTGGTGGTATGTGGAACATCACATAAGTCCTCGTAGTTCGAGAGTTATGGCCTTACGAAGTTGGAGGACCCTCTTATGTCATCTAGAAGCCACAAAAGGTTAAAGTAGTCAAAGTGGTTTAAGAGATTTTAGAAGGTAAATAATAAAGTGAATTTATGAGTGTACTATAATTCAAATTGAATACAAAATAAATTATTTAAATAATAAATTTAATGGAGAAATTAAAAGTGGGTTAACCCTAAAATAAGGAAAGTGGGCAAAGTGACCTAGAAGATGTTTTTAAGGAAGCTACTTGGAGAGTATAAATAAGAGGCAAGGCTCTCTCATTTTAGACACACTTGAGCATATTGAATACCTATAGTTGTCTGAGGTAATCAAAGGATATCTAAGCCGAATTTCTTAGGGAAGGTGAAGAAAAGAAGGCCGGAATTCAAGGAAGGATAAATTTTTTTGATGATGCTTTCTAAGGTATGTTATTTACAGGTCTTCTCACCATTTTCGCAATAACTTTTTTTCTAGAATGATTCAGACCATGAAATTACTATGAAATTGAGGAAACATATCCAAGTATCTGTGATAAAAAATGAAGCTTGTGGTTCGTTGTATTTTTGGATTTACACTCCATGGAAAATAGGGTTTGTGGCTAGTCCTGAAACTAGTCAAAAACATGTGTTTCGGGTAAAAACATCATAACTTCTTCATAACAGATCCAAATTCAGTAAGAAAAAATGTTTTGGTTAGATTACAGTCTGTGGTATGCTTTATAAAAGTTTCATATCGATTCAACAAATATTCCATGCAGGGCACGCTCTACAAGGTCGCTCTCTAGAATAAGCCAGAATTCAGCAAGGTATGCCATTTTTTCTATAACTACTTTTCTGAGAGGTTCCAAGTAGTGACACTTGGAGAAATTTCATAAAACACACTGAAGAACATTGTGTATCAGTTTCATATCTTTATTCGTTATAGGTACAAAGTTATGATTATTTCAAGTTAGGGTTGTTGACTAATCCAAATCTAGTCATGTGAGACTAAACAAAAGTTTTATGTAAATGCTAGTCTCTTGTTGTTTAAAGTTAAGAAAGGTTTGTAGGTATCTGATCATATACACTAGGTCTATTGCAAAGTTATAAATCATATTTTGATGATGAAATTTATGAGGGATTTTGGTTGAGGTACAAGTTGGGTACATGGTTGAGACAAGTAGTTGATGAGTGGGCACATACATGAGGTGTATAGTTGATGATGTTGGTACATATTGATGATTCATAGTTGATGAGTAGTTGACACATGATTGGTACATACTTGGTACATGGTTGGTTGCACTTGTTTATGGTACAGGTTGATTACAGATTGTTTGGTACAGGTTGGTGCATGATTGATGCACTTGTTTATGGTACAAGTTGATTACAGGTTGAGGTACAGGTTGATGCATGGTTGATGCATGGTTCATGTTTATTGGTACAGGTTTACAACGGTATATCTCACAGTGATAGTGTGACAGTGGTTCCATCATTCTACTTCTACTTTAGGGTGGTTAGACGAGGCAAGGACAGGTGGTTGTAGCCGGAGAACATAGGGGGTTGTAGCCTCCTTCTGGTTGTAGCCAAATAATTGGGGAGTTGGAACTTCCCTCATGTTGTGGCCTAAGAAACTAGGGGGTTGGAGCCTCCTTCTAGTTGCAGCTGGAAAACAAAGGAAGTTGGTGCTTCCAATGAATGTAATACTTCAAGACATATAAGAAAAAGCATTCTATGGTTTTCTCCCGATTTGGGTTTCTACGTAAAACACTGGTGTACTGTGTATGTGTGTGATTGTTCATTTCTTATTGATCATTATTGGATAATAATTCTACATTGATATAACACTTGGATTATTTGAAGAAAAAGGATTATAATTACGCTATTATTGATTCACCCCACCTCTCAATAATCCAACACCTCTAGCTCTGCAAAATCTAGGACAACGATAGTAGCTTCTAGTCTTTTACCAAAGATTTTATCTCTAGCACTCTGATTTACCTCACATGTGGTTTCTTCGTGGTGTTCCTCACAAAATTTACACCAACTCCGAAGCAGGATAGCTTTAGGCTGAAAATTGTTTTCAACCGGATTTCTAAAGGGGGGTGTCGAAGAGGATGAAGCTCCAGGGGTGAGAGGGGAGACTATGCCCTTTCGCCCAAATGCTATCATGCGATTGCTCATATCTTGTACCAGCTGCAAGAGGGCGGACATGTCTATCTGTCTCACTGATTCTCCCTGTGGAAGACCAGTTCTTTCAAGATGTTCTTATACTCTGAGAAAGTATGGAGAGTGGAATCGAGATTATCAATGGATTTTTCCTCAAGCCTATGACGGTAGGGAGAAAGAAATGCATTGTAGTAATGCATGAAAGAAGTTTGGTTCTGAGGGTGGATAAGTTCGGGGATTTGATTGTACAACTTGGTGAAATGCAAGTTGAAAGACTTGATGGTCTCACCATCCTTATAGGTGACATTATTGTATTCCCTTAAATTCCCAATAGGGCTTTTGGATTGCCCATAAGTGCATTGGAACCAATAGATTAACTCCTCCCAAGTAGATGGAATCTTAGAAGGAAGATCAAAGAAATCGGTTGTATCCTTTCCTTCCAAGGAATTGATGAACAAGCACATGCATGTATCATTGTCCTTGGCCCCTATGTTATGACAAGCATTGAAAATGCCACCAGGTGTCCGTTTGTACTGACAGTGTTATTTCTTGAAAACTTAGAAAAGTGCTCTTTAAACTTCGGAAGTGGATGAGTGGCAAGTGCTAGGTTAAGAGGAGAGGACACATGCCACAATGTGGTTATGGCATCTTCCTCGAATTGAAAAAGCCCATACTTTTTAATGAATTTGGTGGGGTTTGTAGTGGATTGGACAGGGATATGGTGACTATATAAGCTACCAATCACTAATGATGATGAAGATTGAGAACATGAAGCACTTCCAGTACCACCTATTATCACACAGTTTGTAGCTAGGTCAAGTGGCTATGAAGTAGAAGGCCAAACTGGTGTAACAGGAACCTATCCCACCCAATGTCACCACGATGAAGAGGTTCTTTCTCTTTAGGGAGGTTAGGAAGAGGGGAGATGTCCCCAGTAACCTGGAGTTTTGAAGAGGCAAAGGTTTAAAAGTCAAATTAAAGTTCCCCATTCACAGGTCACCACCAAAACAGATAGTCCCAGCTAAACAGCCAATAATGAAGTGTAGGCCCAAAGAAGAACACCTGCCCGGAAAAAATAAAACCAATATATATATATATGCAAGCTATGATTCAATGGGTTAGTACTTCATAAGACCATCCGATATCAATATATAAGCAATTGTAACAATAAATATTGACGGAGTCAATGTTTGTTAATGCAACAATGAAATAATATTACTTCACCAATAAATATCAAGATTATGTAGCAATCAATGTATCCAATCAATCCTCATTCAATATATGCATCAAACCACCATCCAATTGCTTAATAAATGAAAATTTTTGCGTCAAGATGAAATAACCAAGGGTGACGTCAACTTTTTTTAGGGTTAGTAGTTAGTCAGGGTTTCAATTTAGAAAAGGTTTTGAGAGTTTGTTTGATCACTTTCACTTCAATGCTAGAGGTCTAAGATCAGTGCCTAAGGGTTAATGGAGTCAAAAAGTGAAGGACACACAAGTTGAAGGGGATGAGATTTAAAGGAAAAGAGGGAAAGGTTTCAATGTGCTGCTAAAGCAGGGCCTCAAAGATGAAACCCTAGGGGAGAGAGGCTCACTCTGATGTTGCTAAACCAAGGCCTCGTGCTCTCTCCTCCTTCCCAACAAACAGCTAGCTCAATGAAAATCGAAATCAAGACAAGAGAGTTTAAAGAGGGAGAGTGTTTCTAAGGCAAGGCTCTTTCATCAAACCCTAAAAACAAAACGGCCCTAGGTGTAGATAACCTAGGCCTAGGACATCCTCTTCCTCTTGAAGTTCAAAGGTACGGCTAGCTTTAAGGGAAGAAGAAAGAAGGAGTGTAGCTATGGCTAGGCTCTCTTCTTCTTCTTCAATGGCTAAAAGGTTTTTCTATCAGGGGACATGAGACAACGACCTACTTGTGTGTTTGTCCCCTGGGGTTTTGATTCAGAAATATTTATAAATAGATGCAAGAAATTAAAATACAACCATTCAATCAAGAAGTTTTGTAGAAAAATACTTACAAATCATCAAGAAAATAACCATGCAAACCCTAGTTGTAAACCTTCCTTAAAGAAAAACACCATAGAATGCAAAAAATCTCCTCCTTAAACAAGTGTGCCTTCCTCAAATCAGCCAATAACCCTGAAAGGGCGCAAAAATCAGACCTCACTAGGAGAGTGAGTGATGAGTTCTATCAAAATGAGGATAAAACTCCTCAATATATACTGTATCAATGACCTTTAATTAAATTTAGGTCAGAAAATTTAGCCGACAAGGATCTAAACCAAAATCATATTGTTTTTACATTAAAATGTCAAATTAAAACCCTAACTGAGTTGTAATAAAGGTAAAATCCCCTTCAAGGGAGGCGCTAGCCCCTTTTAGGGCAGATGAGGCATCCAGGAGAAAAACGTTGACCCCCTAGGGGACTCTCCAACATGCCACACGTGCCACTGTTGTTGAGTCTGCCTCCAAGAATGACCATGAAGCTGGATGATGTCATGGTAAAGATGGGGATGTTCTGGGCCTTCCAAGGCCAACGTTCCACTGAAAATGGGTCATTCCCTTTAGGTCGGACTCTGCCAAAGTGCCTCTGGTGAAACGTCCTCTTCTTCTTCGGTGCAAAATCTCGATCAAACACTGTCTTGTCTCTGGCCCTCTGACAGGGTCTCAGCAACCATCTGATGGGCTCTTCGGCCCCATGGAGGTCCAAAATAATCATCTCCCCATGTGTACTAGTCCAAATGGTACCTATCTGTCGGGCATGGTCCTGCACATCAAAAACTACGCCCTCCATGGACTCATTAGTCACAGGGATCATAGCAATGTTAATCACATTTCATCATCAATATTATCAAACATATGCATAAAAAATCTGATATATCATTCAATAGCTCAAATACATTACAAAAACCTACAATACAAGGTTGAGAAAAAGAACAAGACACCATATTGGGCTAGTATCCATAAGGAAAGGAAAGTTTCCAAGGGGTTTCATCCAAGCCATGTAAATGAGGTGATGTGGCTAAGGGATGTCCAGACATACGGGTAGAGTGAGAGCCAGGGATGCATGATATTACCTGTGGGTGCCTTTGTAGAAGGCGAGTTGTACCTGTCATGGATGCAATTTTTTCCAAGCCCTTTCTTGCCTTTATTCTTTTCTTTATTTGGTTTTTCTTCATCTTTTTCCTTTTTTTATTCAAGGACTAACCAGAGGACACTACCTTAGCATGGTGACCAGAGTTGACAATGTTACCCACAAGTACTTTCACGGAGATGATAAGGTTGGCTCGTGATGAGACCCCCTTTCCCTTGGCCATGCAACCAAAGGTCACTGCCCTGGTGTGGTGACAATATGGTGGCAATGTCATGTTGTTAGGTACCCATGAACAGAATAGGTTGGCTCGTGATGAGACCCTCTATCCTCTTAGCTAGGTCTTGTTTGTTATTTTCTTCGGGTCCCTCTTGTTTTTTGTTGAGAGGCTTTTTATTGCCTTCTCGGGGATCTCTGGGCGAGGCATCTCGAGGTTTTATTTTTAGGCTTTTATCTTTTACCAGCTGCTTTTACTTTCTGGGCCTTTACCCCCTTCTTCCCACAAGATAAAGTGCAACCCCAAAAACAAATCATCCTAATGAAGGGATACGGGGAATGGGACAGATGAGCGGTAGATAAGATGGAAAAGTGGTGGTATGATGGGAGCGGACAATGGCTCTTCAGAAATCCCCCCGGTGGAAAACCAAAACTCATGGGTACTTGCTTGGTAGGACACCTTGTCAATCCCCCCAATCATGGTCAAGTGGTTTAATGTAAGATCCAAGAAGTCATCAGAGATAAAAGGAGTAAGATGCATATATCTAATGGTTATAATGATCAAAAGTGACACATACCATGATACTTGGACCAATTATCTCCTGGAGCAAGAGCCTTCTCCGATACAAGACCAGGCTGATGGTGATGGATGTTGCAGCTGCTGACAAGATGAATATGATGAAAGAGGAAAAGGATGGGCCATCCAAGGCTATGCTCAAGTCAATCCTACTCTTGGTACTCCATGTCTAGGACCTGTGGGCCTCGAGACATGATCTCCTAGTTATCCCTAGAAATCGAGGATAACATCTGGTTCTAACTCGGGGACATTTGCTCATCGTAGAGCACATGAGAACCTCATCATCTCTGGCATAACCTGCAGACCTGATCAACTTGATAGGGGCATTAGTAACAAAAATGGGGCGGTAATGCCACCCCAGTATATATAGACATATATATAAGGCAATCATAAATGCGAATACAAAGTGAAATACTTACCTATACTTACCTGTTGGCTGGATGTTGGTGTAGTCAAACAACCAGTGAAGCCAATCCAGCAACGTCCCATGGTACCTTCCTTTGTGCTTCATCATAAATTGAAATATTTATAAGTCAAGCACATGGGTTAGAAAATGCATCATATCATTGGGAATCACAAAGTCTAACTCATGGAGGCAGGTGGGAGGGATAAAATCCTGCCAAGTAAATCTCTGAGGAAGGTAATCAATCCATTCAAAAAAAAGGTCATGAAAAGTCCAAGGCTTAGAAAACTGACTCAAAGGGCCTGCAAACTGGCTACTTAGGACATCCTCATGTTCTGAAGTCAGGGAAAGGACCGACAAAGATCTAGCAGACGACTGGCAAACTATCAAGGGAAAGTTGAAAAACTGAGATAACAGAGTCAAACTTGTAGTATCCAACCAACCCTTGGAGTCTAGGATTTGCCTAAGAGGAAACTCAACATAAAAGATATACTTCCCAACTACACCTTTAATGGAAAAGCAAGGTAAAGTAATAACAGGTGGCTGGAGTGAGAAGTCATGAGAATCCTTCTTTATGCAAACAATGTTCTTATTTGTATCACAATCTAAGAACAGTGGTGGTTGGTAATCATCTTCATGGAGAGGATCCAAGTGCTCAGAAGGGTACTCATCAAAAATCTCAAGGTAAGACTGAAAATCATCAAGAAAACAAGGTACTAGGTCATCCTTGTCTTTTTGAAAAGTACGGGTGGAAATCTCATCTCTTTGTTTCCACTGGTCAAAAGTAATCTATTGTGATAATTGCAAGGGCAACACTTGGAAATGACTCTCAATGTCATAGATGGGATCCAGGTCATAACCAACTATATCCCATCTACATCTCCCAACATGTATGAACTCATCAATGTTATCAACAATGTCACTATCTGTGTCATAACATGCAGGGTTCGAAACATTTGAAAATTCATTTTCCTCCTCATTTCCTTCATCATCAAGTAAAGTATCATCAAAAACTAGGGGAGGAGGGAAACTTACTATTTCTTCTTGTGCAGAGGCTTTGAGGACTTTGGTGTTTTCAACATGTGTTACTTTTTCATCCTCATGGATTGCTTCTTTGTCTTTGATTGTACAACAAGGAATATCCATTTTGTTCAAAGATTTCATTTCTCCTTCATTTTCTAAATCAAGGAATAATGTGTCATTGGAATCCTGATGTGGAAAGAAACTAACCTCATCTTCTCTCTGCTGTGTAGGAGAAAAAGGTTCTTGGGTGACTTCATCAGAGTGAGGAGTAGGGGTTGGTACTTCATCATCTTGTTTAGGTTTTTTCTCCATAATCACATCCTCATTCTGGTGGTCATGAACTTGTTCCCTTCTCTCTTGTGGATCTTCAGCAAAGGTTTCAAGGGAAACTAGTCTTATCCAGCTGAGAGTGTCCATGGTATTGGTTCTGGACAAGAAGAGATTTTTTTCGATTTGAATGGCCATGTTTTGAGCTTCTACAAGTGTTTTTGGATTCTTCTTATTTAGGAGGAAGCTCAAATGCCCCTGAAGTCCATTAGTATAGAGATAAATGAGGTACTTGTCTTTAGGACAATGGCTTTCAGGAATCTGGTAAAGCAACTTCTGGAAACTAGCCCCGAAAACATTGACAATCTCACCCTCTGTTTGTTTTATGCATTCAAGACCTTTCAACAATGATTGTATATCTTCCAATTTCATAACCCACCTTGCAAGGAAGATTTCTTCAAAATGGTCCATAGATGTGATGCTGGAAGCTGGAAGATTATCATACGATCTTCTAGCCGCTCCATGTAGAGAGGAAGAGAAGAGTTTCATCACCAAATCTTCAGCCTCGTCACTGACAAGGAAGTATTGAAAGAACTCTCAGAATTTGCTCATGTGAGAATCGGGACTTTCTCCATCGCTACCAGTGAATCTAGGGAGCCAATTCTTATAAAAGGGGGGCATTTTTCTGGGATATCCCGGGATTTTACTCATGTCCAAAGGTTTGTAGTTCCCTGGATCCCATTGTGAAGTCATGGTTGGCTTCGTCATCAGTGGAGTCGCCAGATAGCTTTCTTGAAACTATCAAAAGAAAAGGGGAAAAACACACTAGTGGAGTCGCCAAGTAAGCTTGTAAGATGAGGTCTCTGAGGCAAGGCTTACCGAAAATATTTTTCGTTTTGAGGAGAATTGAATCAGTGTTCCCTGGAAACTATGCCAAAATGTTATCGCACAATTTGTATCTAGGTCAAGTGGCTATGAAGTAGAAGGTCAAACTGGCGTAATAGGAACCTATCCCACCCAATGTCACCATGATGGGGAGGTTCTTTCTCTTTAGGGAGGTTAGGCCTAGGGGAGACGTCCTCGGTAACCTAGAGTTTTGAAGAGGCAAAGGTTTAAAAGTCAAAGTAAAGTTCCCCCTTCACAGATCGCCACCAAAATAGATAGTCTCGGCTAAATAGCCAATAATGAAGTGTAGGCCCAAAGAAGAACACCTGCCCGGAACAAAGCAAACCAATATATATATATGCAAGCTATGGTTCAATGGGTTAGTACTCCATAAGACTATCCGATATCAATATATAAGCAATTGTAACAATAAATATTAACGAAGTCAATGTTTGTTAATGCAACAATGAAATAATATTACTTCACCAATAAATATCAAGATGATGTAGCAATCAATGTATCCAATCAATCCTCATTCAATAAATGCATCAAACCACCATCCAATTTCTTAATAAATGAAAATTGTTGCGTCAAGATGAAATAACCAAGGGTGAC
>ML802787.1:99990-119444 GCA_009831015.1 Picea engelmannii
ATATTACTTCACCAATAAATATCAAGATGATGTAGCAATCAATGTATCCAATCAATCCTCATTCAATAAATGCATCAAACCACCATCCAATTTCTTAATAAATGAAAATTGTTGCGTCAAGATGAAATAACCAAGGGTGACATCAGCTTTTTTTAGGGTTAGTAGTTAGTCAGGGTTTCAATTTAGCAAAGGTTTTGAGAGTTTGTTTGATCACTTTCACTTCAACACTAGAGGTCTAAGATCAGTGCCTAAGGGTTAATGGAGTCAAAAAGTGAAGGACGCACAAGTTGAAGGGGATGAGATTTAAAGGACAAGAGGGAAAGGCTTTAAGGTGTTGCTAAAGCAGGGCCTTAAAGATGGAACCCTAGGGGAGAGAGGCTCACTCCGATGTTGCCAAAGCAAGGCCTCGTGCTATCTCCTCCTTCCCGGCAAACAGTTAGCTCAATAAAAAGAAAAATCAAGACAAGAGAGTTTAAAGAGGGAGAGTGTTGTTAAGGCAAGGCTCTTTCATCAAACCCTAAAAGAAAATGGCCCTAAGTGTAGATAACCTAGGCCTAGGACCTCCTCTTCTTCTTGAAGTTCAAAGGTACGGTTAGCTTTAAGGGAAGAAGAAAGAAGGAGTGTAGCTATGGTTAGGCTCTCTTCTTCTTCTTCAATGGCTAAAAGGTTTTTCTATCAGGGGACATGAGACAACGACCTACTTGTGTGTTTGTCCCCTAGGGTTTTGATTTATCAATATTTATAAATAGATGCAAGAAATTAAAATACAACCATTCAATCAAGAAGTTTTGCAGAAAAATACTTAGAAATCGTCAAGAAAATAACCATGCAAACCCTAGTTGTAAACCTTCCTTCAAGAAAAACACCATAGAATGCCAAAAATCTCCTCCTTAAACAAGTGCACCTTCCTCAAATCAGCCAATAACCCTAATAGGGCGCAAAAATCAGACCTCACTAGGAGAGTGAGTGATGAGTTCTGTCAAAATGAGGATAAAACTCCTCAATATATATTGTATCAATGACCTTTAATTAAATTTAGGTCATAAAATTTAGCCGACAAGGGTCTAAACCAAAATCATACTGTTTTTACATTAAAATCTCAAATTAAAACCCTAACTGAGCTGTAATAAAGGTAAAATCCCCTTCAAGGGAGGCGCTAGCCCCTTTTAGGGAAGATGAGGCATCCAGGAGCAAAATGTTGACCCCCCAAGGGCCTCTCCAACATGCCACATGTGCCACTGCTGCCTAGTCTACCTCCAAGAATGACCATGAAGCTAGATGACATCATGGTAGGGATGGGGACGCTCTGGGCCTTCCAAGGCCAACGTTCCACTGAAAAAGGGTCATTCCCTTGAGGTCAGGCTCTGCCAAAGTGCCTCTGGTGAAACGTCCTCTTCTTCTCTGGTGCAAAACCTCGGTCAAACAATGTTCTATCTCTTCCCCTCTGACAAGGTCTCAGCAACCATCTGATGGGATCTTCAGCCCCATGGAGGTCCGAAATAATCATCTCCCCATGTGTATCGATCCAAATGGTACCTGTCCATCGGGCATGGTCCTGCACATCAAAAACTATGCACTCCATGGGCTCATTAGTCACAGGGATCATAGCAATGTTAATCACATTTCATCATCAATATTATCAAACATATGCATAAAAACCATGATATATCATTCAATAGCTCAAAGACATTACAAAAACCTACAATACAAGGTTGAGAAAAAGAACAAGACACCCTATTAGGCTAGTATCCATAAGGAAAGGAAAGTTTCCAAGGGGTTTCATCCAAGCCCTGTAAATGAAGTGATGTGGCTAAGAGATGTCCAGACATACAGGTAGAGTGAGAGCTAGGGATGCATGATATTACCTGTGGGTGTCTTTGTAGAAGGCGAGTTGTACCTGTCATGGATGCAATTTTTTCCAAGCGCCCCTTCTTGCCTTTATTATTTTCTTTATTTGCTTTTTCGTCTTGTTTTTCCTTTTTTTATTCAAGGACTAACCAGAGGACACTGCCTTGGTGTGGTGACCAGAGCTGACAGTGTTACCCACAAGTAATTTCACAGAGATGATAAGGCTAGCTCGTGATGAGACCCCCTTTCCCTTGGCCATGCAACTAAAGGTCACTTCCCTGGCGTGGTGACCATATGGTGGCAATGTCATGTTGTTAGGTACCCATGAACATAATAGGCTAGCTCGTGATGAGACCCCCTATCCTCTTAGCTAGGCCTTATTTGTTATTTTCTTCGGGTCCCTCTTGTTTTTTTTTGAGAGGCTTTTTATTTCCTTTTCGAGGATCCTTGGGCGAGGCATCTCAAGGTTTTATTTTTAGGCTTTTATCTTTTACCAATTGCTTTTACCTTCTGGGACTTTAGCCCCTTCTTCCCACAAGATAAGGTGCAACCCCACAAACAGATCATCCTAATGCCTGGACAAGGGGAATGGGACAGATGAGTGGGAGATAAGATGTAAAAGTGGTGGTATGATGGGAGCGGACGATGGCTCTTCAGAAATCCCCCCGGTGGAAAACCAAAACTCACAGGTATAGGCTTGCTAGGACACCCTGTCAATCCCCCCAATCATGGTCAAGTGGGTTAATGTAAGATCCAAGTAGTCGTCAGAGATAAAAGGAGTAAGATGCATATATCTAAAGGTTATAATGATCAAAAGTGACACATACCATGATACCTGGACCAATTAACTCATGGAGCAAGATCCTTCTCCGATACAAGACCAGGCCGATGGTGATGGATGTTTCTACTGCTGACAAGATGAATCTGACAAAAGAGGAAAAGGATGGGCCCTCCAGGGCCATGCTCAGGTCAATCCTGCTCTCGGTACTCAATGTCTAGGACATGTGGGCCTCGAGACATGATCTCCTAGTTATCCCTAGAAATCGGGGATAACACCACCAAATCCACCACTAGATGCCATCTTGTGGATGTTAGATGAGGGAAAGAAAGACGAGCTGGATGAATCAGATAAAGTTCTCCTTAGAGCACTTTGTTGGGAAGATAACACAACGTTCCTTCTTCATGTTTAAACAATAGGATTCATTTCGAGTGACAAGCCTCTTCTTCTTCTAGAAGCATGAGAATCTAAGGACATGAAAGAAAGGCCAAAACTTGAAGAAACAAAAGGGTTACTGTTGATTTCTAGGTTGTCTACGTCTAGCTTCCAATCGTTGTTGAGTACTAATATCTCATTCAATCGTTGCCCAAGAACGGTTAAGCTCAACATGGGTCCTAGCAATGTCTAAAATAGTATGAAACAAGTTCAAAGTAATGTTGGTCTAGTCTTGGATACCAGGCTCAAGATTGGGATGCCTCGCAACAGGAACTGTCATTAATAGCAAAACAATCAAAGAATCAATTTCAGGAAAATATAGATGTATTGATGAAAATCGAGTATAAAAATTAACCGGAGAGAAATCAAAGATCTCTCCCCAGTATGGTCGCCAAAACAAATGTTGAGGAAAAGATATGAAATGATCTTACTCAAGCATTTTCAGACTCTGATTAGCTAGAGAAAAGTAGACGGGAATATCACCCTAGGTTTATAGCCAACAAAATAACATCCTAACTCACAAGTATTAATTACGAGTGCTTAGGCTAGTCTTTTATCATGAAAAAGCTTGCTGGAAATTTAATTTTTATGTAATTTTCTGAACACATCAGTTGTTGAAATGAATGTAAAGATAGAAGTAAAGTCACCAAGATGATAATCAAGATAGATAAGACATAAAGCAATCCTTTATTTCATTCAAATTCACCAAAGAGTCATTTTCTTTACAAAATCTCATCCAGAAATTTTGGACCAAAGTCAAACAACCCCGATGGAACATACAAAAGGACCTCTGACAGAAAACCAAAACTGAACTCTAAAAGTTGGATCAGCATGCCACAGATTGTTGTCCACTCGACTCTGCACAATAGCCTTTGTCAGTGATGAAAATTAATTCACAAACAAACAAGTCTACATAGAC
Organism: Picea engelmannii; assembly: GCA_009831015.1. NCBI lineage: Eukaryota > Viridiplantae > Streptophyta > Pinopsida > Pinales > Pinaceae > Picea > Picea engelmannii. The sequence continues at coordinate 103,971 of ML802787.1, forward strand.
TATCAAAGATAGATCAACACCTCTGAAGAACAAGTGTCTGAATGATGTGATTCAGCCCTGAATATTATTGTCTACAATAAGACCCTGCTATCATAAAAGAGAATTAGGCTTGTAGTGAATAATGAATGAATGAAAACTGAACTATCTCAACATAGACTCAAAGAGAAAACCTTAGTATGCTTATGCTTATGTCCTCCTCTTGTTCCTCCCTTTCCTTTTTCTTTTAACAAATTAGAATTGGTTGAAGTAGTTGAACCAACTCATTAGTTAAGTTAATTAAAAGATTCAACCATATTTTAGTTAGAGAGAAAAGCACTAATCATAATAAGGGTCATAATTAAAGAATAACTAGTAGGTGGGACCCCTTGTGACTCCCATTAGCTTATGACAATCATAATATAATTATTAGTTAAGCAAAACACACCTCCTTGTGACTCCCATCCACATATCCACATTTGTTAATTTAGCTCATGATATTTGAGATTATTTTCAAAAACATTACTAATATGTCCACAATTAAAACATACTGTCCAAACTTTCCTGAAGTCAACTATCACCAATAATAGGTAAAATAAAACTCAAAAGCCATATTTTTCGGTTTGTGAAGCCATCTTTCCCTTGCTGATGCTATCATCTTTTAGTCCTTTTGCACCTGCCTTAGGCTATGTGGAATCCTTAAGTCTCATGTTTTTGATCATATGAGAACAATCGTCTTTCCAATGCAAGTGGGAGGACACGGATTTACCAGAATTATCTAAAGATGTAGAAAGGATAGTAGCAGCCTTCTCTTTGACATAGGCATAATAGACCTTCTTTTTTAGCCTTTTATTTGAATATCTCATCCCTGCATGCGTGATTGATTAGCAGATGATCTTTTAATTAACCATACATGACAACTCTTTAAAAATATGAAATAGATTTTGGCTCAACAATATATAAGACTCATGCAATCCAATCCATACCAATTGTTAAATTGTTTTTCGATGAGCAGGGGGTGAACAAAAGGTTATGGGATATGTGAGGGGTTTGTATTGAGCGAAACATGATATAATGAGGGGGGAAATAACATGGTTACTTCTCAACGACAACAACAATCAACTGTAATGAAAATCAAAGAAACATCACTGTAATCCAACCAAGACGTTGCCACTTCCAACTACTTCACACATAAAAAATTTCGACTGTAATCAATTTTAGGATAGGGAGTGAAAAAATGAATATGGGAAGGCGTGGGGGTTATAATTAGTGGAAAGCGGAATAATGGGGGGGAAAGGAAAACGGATATTGTTCATGAAATCGATTAAGTAATCCACATAATCATTCTATACAAGGAAATACACCGACTAAATGACCATTTACCCAACTAACAACCATTGTGCATAGTCAAACAACTATGTTCATTAACTAGTCCACTGTGCTTAATCAAATATTCAACCACTTCATTTTTATTCATTTAATATCTTAGCAATCTCACCAATGAATACACAGTCAATTTCTTCACTCTGCTCATCGACTACTGCCAACTGTTTCTATCATCAAATGCAAACATAAAAATCGTGCTTGATTTTGTGCTTTAATTCATTAAATAATTAAATTGCATACATAATGGACAGTCAACACAAGGGTCCATATTCATCTTGCCAAGATCCTGGCTTGCCAATTAAACACGCTCATAACAATCGTCATTCAAACCCATAGTCTTCCATGAAATAATCAATGATTAGACAAAACACAGTTGCATTTTTGTGGATGTACAAGCCCAAATTTCCTTTGATTCTAAACATTCAAAATGCGGGGCCATCCCTCGAACACAAGGCAACAACAGCATACCCAGCCTCATAATACCATAATCAAAATACAACAAAGCCATATCTAGAAAAATCTTTGTGATTACCTTTGGGTGCGCAACCCTAGATTTTCATAACATACACAGTGGGTAATCACCCAAAAACCACAGTGCAACATTACCATTTTATAATTCTAAACACACAACACAGTATTAACTCAACCCATCGTGTCAAGTTATCAATCCAATAAGGTATTCCTTCAAAAAAAATCAAACTGCAACCAACCGTACTATGTAAAACTCAGGCTCATCGCTAATGACGCAATTAGATAACCATAACACATAGAGTGGATGGAATTGCTACAGTCATCCCAGTTGCAATAACTACTTGGCCCCAACTCATAGTTATAATGACCACTCATTCGTGGTGTAGGAACACCATACATACCAACACATTACTCGCGTCTATCATCAAAAAATTGTAACTGATGATGAATTTAACATCCAAACAATCTTCAAATTTAAAAAAACAGTAATTGTGTATCAACTGATCAACCAATTCAATGCCGAGCGAAATACTTGCACTGTGGTAAAAGTCAACAACCGACCTAACATGCTGTGGAAACCATGCATACCCACACATTGACGTGAAGCGAGGCTGCAACTTCCTCAAAAGACAAGACTAGGTTATCAACCACCAGAGAGCGAATGTGTATTTTGAACTATCCAATTATAAATGCAGGGTTTCCATTTTAATAACACATGCAATGACTAGATACAAAAATCAACATGATTGTCACATAACCAATTGGGCGAGCCTTCATTTAAATTAATCGAGAATAGATTTCAATCCAAAATAACCCATAGTAATCTGATAGGCCCGACAGTCTTCTCTCTAAAACCCTCAGACAGGAGGAGTTAAGGGTTTGCTTCCTGGACAACACCAAAGTCGGCTCCTTTCAATGGTAAAACCTTTGAGACTAACAGAGAACACCAAAACTTATTTTGTGGACAAGGTGATAAAAACCTGTGACAGGAGAGGCCATAACAGAGGAATAAGTCTCTAACTCAGCCTGGTAATGATATCTAACGCACGCAGGGTATAACCCTCGTGTCTCTTGAGTCAAACAACCCCAATGCTGAGGGGAAGACAGGGCCGAGAAAGAACAACATAACTCACTTTGCGACCCTTAGCAGTGAAAACAACCCAAGGCCCAGATGTACAATGTGTGGTGACACAAGCACTTCCAATCATTAAACCCCATAAAAGCCCAGAGACTGGATACAACAATACGAAAGCGTGAAGATAGCGAACCAAGACCAACAAAGACTCTCCAACTAAAACAACAAGGATAACAGAGATCCCTTGTGGTTGCTAACACCCAGGATGACTAGTAACACATGACTTCAACATCATTGCAGAGAAAATCATCAACGTTTCATTTCACAATCACAATTTTAAACAGTTGCAATACTTAAGGAAGGCACAAACCAATACACCTGAGCCAACATCTATTTCATAACTAGAGTAGACTCGTGAAGGGTCGAAAAAAGGCATACCTATAATCAAACGTCTTAAAATGCAAGTTGGCCGAGCAGTTCCTCTTTGCTAAGAAATTGAAGCATAACCACAACAACAATGTTTGAATAATAACCCGACTAGGGTAGCGGCCAACAGAAGGAGTAAAGGTGATGTGTAGTAAATGCACATCACCTCCACACTTCAAGTTCATTCATGGCCGAGCAGTTCCTCTTTGCTAAGAAATTGTAGCATAACCATAACAACAATGTTTGAACACTAACCCGACTAGGGTGGTGGCCAACAAAAGGAGTAAAGGTGATGTGTAGTAAACCCACATCACCTCCACACTTCAAGTTCATTCAATTCTTAGTACGCGCCAGCTACTAATCAACAAATCATCCACTTTGAACCATGCATCGAGACCAACACCCTTAATTTCCAAGAGCGCCACCTACATCAAATATTATTATCTCCACTATACAGAAATGCATGTCAACTATGTTCTATAAAACCTCAATAAATCGCATGGTTGTCATACGCTAGCTAGTATTTTCAACAATCTTTTTAATGCATATAGTATAGCATGTTAGCATAGCATAGTTTCTCGCTTTTGTATTTGGGTTCACACTGCTTAATCTCATTTTAATTTCCTTTCATTTATTGTTACTAGCATATGTCTGTTGCAGGTGTCCCAAGTAATAGATCCAAGAATAGACAACAACGATAACCATGAAAAACATCGGTATAAAACTTGAGCTTGGAACAACAAAGAAACCATGTATAATAAGTCTAATCCATTATCTAATAAAACAAGATATCGTCAACCATGTAAGCAATTTCGAACAGTAGCATAACATCAAATAAGCACCAGACTTGATCTCTAATCTACAAGGGGATCCCACCTACTAGTATTATTTAGATTTTATAATAATAGGCTTTAGAAAAACTTTGTGGGAAAAAATTCATTGCTAATTTAATCATCAACAAGTGGTATCATAGCAGTCTACTCCTTGTCATTCTTAGTGCATGTCTCTGACGAGGTAAAGGTACAAAGAGTTGGGTCTTGATTTTGTTTCTCTTGAGGAGAAGAGCTCTCGCACACCCAAGCGACCTTCCATGGTGGGAGAAAAGAAAGACGACGGGACATGAGATCCTTTCAAACTGTTGCTCGAGGAATCATTTGCGTAACAAAGGAATGAGATGATGGATAGTTTTGTGAAAATCCTTCAACGACTACCAATAGGTGACACATCTTGATGCAGACCCCCCTATTCTCCCTCGGGGTTGCGTGACCTCCCAATCAAGGATCTTCGATTCTCAGAGCCAAATCATCTCTCTGAAACCTTAATGGTCTCCCTTGTGATTAAACACATGCCCTTTTCAGTCTTTTGGTGCAGGTTTTATGGCACCCGCAACCTCTCCCTTCACATTGTTGAACTATCAGGGTTCAAGCGCTAGCTCCTCTTCCGTTAGCCCTTTCCCATATGTTACCTTAGGCTATGTCCTCCCGTAAACACACGATTGTGGGGCGACCTAGAGTGGTTTGAGACCACACCGCTTTTCTCCCCGCAATTCACTAGCAGCCGCCACGCGTCCTTTTGGCAATACCGTGGTTTCGATTGTGGCCCACTCCAAGATTTTTAAAACCCGAGCACTTTTTGTCCCCGCAATTAAGCGTGACCGTCGATCTTTTGATCTCGGGCATTGCCTCTTGATCGACAGCTTAGATCTGTCCTCTTTCTGCCTTGGTCAACTATCATTCAAAAACCCTTTTCCTCCTTTCACCCGCAATCCCATATTTCCACGATCTATCAACGCGTACCCTCCTTTCCAATCGATGACTACAATTGGTTTTGCCCTTCGGGCTTCGGGAGTTTCAACTCTCAACTCTTGCTTCCTCCGTAATACTTCCACCTGAAGTTGATGATCTGTCGATGCATGTCCCTCACAAATCGACGACTGTGGTTCACTTCTGCTCTTCAGGCTTCGACAGTTTCAACTCTCAGTATTTGCCTTCTCTCGAAGTGCTTTCACCCAAAGATGATGATCTATCGACACGTGTCCTTCACAGATCGATGGTTGTGGTTCACTTCACTCTTCAGGCTTCGGGAGTTTCAACTCTCAGTCTTCGCTTTCTCCCAGAGTGCTTTCACCCGAAGATGATGATCTATCGACACGTGTCCCACACAGATCGACGATTGTGGTTCACTTCAACTCTTCGAGCTTCGGGAGTTTCAACTCTCAGTCTTTGCTTTCTCTAGGAGTGCTTTCACCCAAATACGACGATCTGTCGACACATGTCCCTCACAAATCAATGACTTTGGTTCACTTTTCTCTTCGAGCTTTGGGAGTTTCAACTCTCAATCTTCTCTTTCTCCCGGAGTTCTTTCACCCGAAGATGACGATCTGTCGATGCATGTCCCTCATAGATCAACTACTGTGGTTCACTTTGGTCTTCGGGCTTCAGGAGTTTCAACTCTCAGTCTTCACTTTCTCCCGGAGTTCTTTCACCCGAAGACGATGATCTATCGATGCGTAAACCCCCTAGCGACCAATGGCCAAGATCTATTTTGGCTCTTCGACGATTTTTCTCTCTCCTTGTCTACAAACTTTCAAGTTGTAGATCTTGCGCCACATGTCCCTCTAGATGATGGACAGTCCCTAGCCTCTTCGGGACTTCAGTGAATCCTCACTCCTGTGTGGACATCGAGACTTAAATCTTGTGTACTTTACCCAGATCCGACGATCCAAAATGATCGTGCTCCCTCTTGAATGGATCTTAGTCGATGACTCGTGAAACCTTCAGAACTCTGTTTCCCTTGAATATTTCTCCCTCTATCTCTCTTGATATTTCTCTCTCTTGAACCCTTTGACTCCTTAGAGGGTAACTTCGACACTTAGCCAAATTTCGGATCTGTGCACTCCTTGCAACATATTTTTGTGCAAGACTTAGCTTCTTGCGGATGACTGTGCACGCCTTGCAACAGTCCCTTTGCACTCCTTGCAAATGGAAATTTCACACTATCTCTTATGAGCTTATGAGTCGAAAAAAACTTTGTCACTCCTTGCAGCAGATTCCTATACAAGACTTAAGTTCTTACAGACTACTGTGCACACCTTGCAGTAGTCACTTTGCACTCCTTGCAAAGGGAAAGTTTCACGCTATCTCTTCTAAGCTTTTGAGTCGAAACAAACTCTGTCAACACACTCCTTGCAGACTGTATGCACACCTTGCATGAAATCAACAAAGAGCACAATCAAAACTTATCTAAACACTTCACAGTTTCATATACTCAACAACATAACTCATTCATTCATGAAAACAAAATAACAGGGAATTTTAAATAGTAGCAACACCATGCATTGGATCAATTTTCCTTTGTTATCTTCATTTAAAAGTAAATGGCTACAACTATGGTAAAACAACAACTAAATCACAACAATATCCTACTAACTTGTAGCCGCCTGATTCGGGCATACAAAACCTCTATTTATCCTAGAGGGCTCATAGGGTTCCCTCCGGCTACTCGTCTACTCGAGAAAAAAACTAACTGCTACTTAATTTATGTTACATTAAAGTCTAGGAGTGAAACTCCCAGATCACTCGTGATCATTCAACTCCTAAGTGTTTGATCTTCTTCATTTTTTCAATCATTCAAAAAAAATTTATTTGCAGGAAACACCAACGTTTAAGATTCTGAATGATCCAAAGGTGCGCTAAGGCGATGAGTTGTCCCTCCACGCATGCTTGTTGATGATGCTCCTGCATCATACTCCCCTGGAAAAAAATTCATGGACTCATGTCCATGAAATCCTGCACTTAATTTCCATGTTTTTGTATATCAGCTTCATTTTTCCAACTGTCATCTTCTATCAGGTGTCCCTTCCACTTGACCAAATATTCAAAATAGGTCTTCCTCCTGGTCTTCTTGCCAATCCTCTGATCAACGATCTTCTCCATCTGTGGATTTTCTGCTACATGTGTTTGCTTTTCCCATTGAATCTCTTTCTAACCTTTTGTTTCTCTTGTTTCATCTTCCTTATAAGGATACAGGTCTAATATGTTGAATATGGGTGATATGCCCACATCATCTGGCAACTCAATCTCATAGGCATTTGCATCAAACTTCCTTAAGATCTTACATGGCCCTATCTTCTTCATCTTCAACTTGTTATATGTTCCCCTAGGGAACCTTTCTTTATTGAGGTGTGCCAGAACCTGATCTCCTAATTCAAATTGAAATTCTATGCGATGTTGATCGACTCTGCACTTGTACTCTTGGCCAGAGTTCTATAACCGCTCTCTGATATGGCTATGGAGCTTCTGCATTTCTGCAGCAAAATCTTCTGCTCCAACAATTATGATCTCACTCTGTTCTAAGTCTCTCAACTCAAATACTCCTCTTGGTTGCATTCCATACAATATTTGGAATGGGATCTTTCCAGTGCTCTTGTTTGGTGAGTTATTCTATGCAAATTCAGCTTGTGGAAAAATCTGATCCCACTGAGTATGATGTTGAGTGACCAGACTCCTCAATAAATTTCCCAAACTTATGTTCACCACCTCAGTCTGTCCATCTGTCTGAGGGTGATAAGATAAGTTGAAGGACAAATCTGTCCCCAACTTCTTCCACAGTGTTCTCCATAAATGACCAAAGAATTTGGTGTCTCTGTCTAAGACAATGCTTTTGGGTAATCCATGAAGTCAAACAACTTCTTTGAAAAATAAATTTGCAACATATGTTGCATCACTAGTCTTCTGGCATGGGATAAAGTGTGCCATCTTTGAAAATATATCCACCACCACAAATATGGAATCGCATCCCCTTTGTGTTCTTGGCAGTCCCAATACAAAATCCATGCTTATTGCATCCCACGGCCTCTCTAGTATTGGCAATGGTCGATACAATCCAGTGTTCTGTCTTTTTCCTTTTGCATGTTGGTAGATTCTACATATGTTCACAAACTTTATCACTTTTTTTCTCATACCCGACCAATAGTATGAACTTCTCAACTATGCAAATGTTTTATCATGGCTGAAATGTCCAGCCAATCCTCCACTATGATTTTCCTTCACAAGGTTATCCCTCATTGAGCATTTTGGTATGCACAATTGATTTCCCTTGAACAATAATCCCTCTTGAATCATATACTATGTCCACTAACTCATGTCTCTTAGCACAGGATTTTCACATGCTTTGTATGCTTCCTTGAAATTTGGATCATCAAAATACATATCCTTAAGGTGTTCAAACCCTAAGGTCTTGACTTGAAATTCCTGTAGAATCAAACATCTCATGCTTAATGCATCAACAACTTTATTAGCATTTCCAGAAATATGTTTTATGACAAAAGTAAAATTCTGCATAAACTCAATCCACTTTGCATGTCTCTGATTCAATTTTTCATGTCTGGTTATGAATTGTAAAGCCTGGTTATCACTATACAAGACAAATTCCTTTGGAACAAGGTAGTGCCTCCATTTCTTCAAGGATTGAATTATGGCATAAAACTCTTTGTCATATGTGGAGTACCTTCTCTTAGTCTCATTCATCTTCTCACTGAAATATGCAATAGGCCTATTATCTTGGCTCAAAACTGCACCAATTGCAACTCCACTTGCATCACATCTCACTTGAAATGTCTTCCCGAAATTTGGCAAGACTAGAATTGGTCGTTCTGTTATCTTTTCCTTCAATATATTGAAGCTCCTCTAGGCCTCCTTTGTTCAATTAAAATACTTGTGCCTCTTCTTCATTGTATCCATCATTGGTGCACAAATTCCACTAAAATTTCTAATGAACTTTCTATAGAAACTTGTTAATCTATGGAAGCTTCTCACTTCAAACATACTCCTTGGTGATGGACATTCTTTGATTTCTTTCACCTTCTCTGGATCCATCTTCAATTCATTTGAAGAGATCACAAAACCCAAGTAAATGAGTTATGTCTTCATAAAAGAGGACTTCTTCAGATTTATCAATATCTTCTCTTGTTGTAGTCTCCTCATTACTAATGGAAGATGTCTCAAATGCTCCTCTTTAGTCTTGATAAAGACCAATATATCATCTAGATATACAACCACAAACTTACCAATAAAATCTTTTAGTATTTCATTCATCAACCTCATAAAAGTACTTGGGGCATTTGTTAAGCCAAATGGCATAAAAATCCATTCATACAATCCTTCATTTGTCTTAAAGGTTGTTTTCCACTCATCACCTTCTCTCATCTTGATCTAGTGATATCCACTTTTCAAATCTATCTTAGAAAATAAATTTTCTCCACTTAAACAATCCATTAAGTCATCCATTCTTAGCAAAGGAAATCTATACCTGGTGGTGATCTTGTTAATGGCTCTCAAGTTTGTACACATTCTCCATCCTCCATCCTTCTTTGGACTCAACACAGTTGGTAATGCACATGGACTCAAGCTTTCTCTTACCAAACCCTTGTCTAACAAATCATGGACTTGGTTCTTTACCTCCTCATTCTCTTGAGGTGTCAATCTATATGTTGCTTTGTTTGGCAGACTTGCTCCTGGTATCAAATCAATATGATGGCTAATACTTCTGATGGGTGGCAATAAGTTAGGAAACTCATCCACTACTATGTCAACAAAATTATCCAACAACTCCTGAACTTCTTTAGGAAAATCATCCATCGAAGTACTTGTAAGGACAACTCTGGGTTTCCTCACCACAACAAACTGCATCTCCTATTCCTTCTTGACTTCTCTCAGGAGTTCCTTCCCACTCATGAGAAGTATGCTTGTGTTGGCTTCTTATTTTACTTTCTTCTCCTCTATTGGCAATAACATGTGTGTCCTACAATTCTTATCCAATGTGTATGTATTTTTTCTTCCATCATGAATGACATTTATGTCAAACTGCCATGGTCTTCCCAACAAAATATGACATACATCCATGGGAATCACATCACACAAAATTTCATCTCTATATCCTCCTATCTTAAATTCAACAAGACATTTTTTAGTGACCATTACCTGGTGTCCTTTCTGCAACCATGAGACTTTATATGGCTTTGGATGTGCATTTGTCTCCAACTCCAATTTCTCCACCATCTTCGTGGATACTAAATTATTAGTGTTCCCACTGTCAATTATCACCTTGCATACTTTGTCTTTAGTCTTGCAAGTTGTCCTGAATAGACTGTTCCTCTGCACTGGCTTTTCAATTTCTGGCTCTGGTTTTAAGAGAACCTTCCTCAACATCAGGGATGTTCCATCCTCTGTACCTTCTACTTCAACACTCCTTTTATGTGCTTCTGAAACGTGAGCTTCACCTCCTCCTTATTTATTTTTCTCGGGACATTCCCAAGACATGTGTCATGTATTTCCATAGGCATAACACCTTACTCCTCCTCCTCTACTTCTTCCTCTTCCTCTAGAAGAAATTCTTCCACCACCTTGTCTTCCTCGGGAACTTCCTCCTCTTTATGAGTGACTGTGTGGTTTCTCAGTCCCATCTTTGGATTTCTGTGTCTTATCATGGGAAACTCCCTTACCTTTGCTTGGGCTTCTGCCTCTGTTTCGTTGACTCTGTTTCCTGGGCAACTTTTCCTCTGCCTTTAGATCAATCTGATAAGAATCCTCTATTGTCCTCACTGACATCATGTTGATCTCATCCTGGATTTCATACCTCAGGCCATTTATGTACCTGGCAACTTTTTCCTCATCCTTCTCTCGTTGTCCAGTCTTGATATTCAGTATGTATAACTCCTCCATGTACTCTTTCATTGTCATACCTTCAGTCTTAGGTTATGCAACTTCCTAAACAGATTTATCTGATAATCTTTGGGCATGAATTTAGCCTTAAGCTTGGCTACCATTCTATCCCAATTCTTTATCTTTTATTTTCCTTTGCTTCTCCTCTCATCCTGTAGTTCATCCCACCATAGTGCTACATGTCCTTTCAGTCTAGTGACAACATGTCTCACCTTTTTCCCCTCATCGACATCTTCATAGTCGAAATATTTTTCCATGGATCTTATCCAATCCAACAATTCTTCAACATCCATGTTGCCTTCATACTTTGGGATCTCTATCTTTGCTCTATCTCCCAGTTTAACAACCGCTCTCAGCAAGTGTTCCTCAACAACATTTTCCCCTGCAACTTCTTCAACTTCGATTTCTTCACTTTCTGCATCACTGATGTACCCAGCATCAGGTTCCCTCCTCTGAGCTGCCTCCATCGCCTCTAATATTGCACGAAGCTCTCTCATTTCTCTTTCTACAATGCAATTGGCTAAAGGTGGCTCCACACATCTCCTTGGAGGAATTGTGCTAACTGTCTCTCACACACAGAGTACACCTTTGAGCTCCTTTTTTCTTCCTGAAAATAATTTCATGCTCTGATACCACTTTATGCAATTCCCCCTATTCTCCCTCAGGGCTACGTGACCTCCTGGTCAAGGATCTTCGATTCTCAAAGCCGAATCAAGTCTCTGAAACCTTAATGGTATCCTTTGTGATTAAACACATGCCATTTTCAGTCTTTTGGTGCAGTTTCTATGACACCCACAACCTCTCCCTTCGCGTTGCTAAACTATCAAGGTTCAAGTGCTAGCTCCTCTTCTGTTAGCCCTTTCTTGTATGTGACCTCGGGCTATGTCCTCACATAAATACGTGATTGCAGGGCGGCCTAGAGTGGTTTGAGACCACACTGCTTTTCTCCCCGCAATTCACTAGCAGCCACCATGCGTCCTTTTGGAAATACCATGGTTTCGATTGCGGCCCGCTCCAAGATTTTTAAAACCCGAGCACTTTATGTCCCCGCAATTAAGCGTGATCGTCAATCTTGTGATCTTAGGCATTGCCTCTTGATCGATGGTTGAGATCTATCCTCTTTCTACCTTGGTCAACTATCAGTCAATGACCCTTTTCCTCCTTTCGCCCACAATCCTAGATCTCCATGATCTATCGACGCGTACCCTCCTTTCCAATCGACGAATACGATTGGTTTCGCCCTTCGGGCTTCGGGAGTTTCAACTCTCAAATATTGCTTCCTCTATAACACTTCCACCCGAAATCGATGATCTGTCGGCGCATGTCCCTTACAGATCGATGGTTGTGGTTCACTTCTTCTCTGCAGGCTTTGGGAGTTTCAACTCTTTGTCTTCACCTTCTCTTAGAGTGATTTCACCCAAAGACAACGATCTATCGATGCGTGTTCTTCACAGATCGATGATTGTGGTTCACTTAGCTCTTCGGGCTTTGGGAGTTTCAACTCTCAGCCTTCACTTTCTCTCAGAGTGCTTTCATCCGAAGACAACGATCTGTCAATGTGTGTCCCTCATAGATCGACAACTGTGGTTCACTTCGGCTCTTCGGGCTTCAGGAGTTTCAACTCTCAGTCTTCTCTTTCTCCTAGAGTTCTTTCACCCAAAGATGATGATATATCGACACATGTCACTCACAGATCAATGGTTTTGTTTCACTTTGCTCTTCAAGCTTCAAGAGTTTCAACTCTTAGTCTTCGCTTTCTTCCGGAGTGCTTTCACCCGAAGACGATGATCTGTCAACGCGCGTCCCTCACAGATCAACGGTTGTGGTTCACTTCACTCTTCGGGCTTCAGGAGTTTCAACTCTTAGTCTTCGCTTTCTCCTGGAGTGATTTCACCCGAAGACAATGATTCGTCGACACGTAAACTCCCTGGCGACCAACAACCAAGATCTATTTCGGCTCTTCGACGATTTCGCTCTCTCCTTGTCTACAAACTTCTGAGTTGTAGATATTGCGCCACCTATCCCTCTGGATGATAGACAATCCCTAGCTTCTTTGGGACTTCGACGAATCCTCACTCATGTGTGCACATTGAAACTTAAAGCTCGTGTACTTTGCCCAAATCCGACGAACCAGAATGATCCCACTCCCTCTTGAACGGATCTTAGTCGATGACTCGTGAAACCTTTAGAACTCTATTTCCCTTGAAGATTTCTCCTGCTATCTCTCTTGAAATTTCTCTCTCTCGAACCCTTTGACTCCTTAGAGGGTTACTTCGACACTTAGCCGAATTTTGGATCTGTGCACTCCTTGCAACAGATTCTTGCGCAAGACTTAGCTTCTTCTAGACGACTGTGCACTCCTTGTTGCAGTCCCTTTGCACTCCTTGCAAATGGAAATTTCACGTTATCTCTTTTGAGCTTATGAGTCAAAATAGACTCTGTCACTTATTGCAACAAATTCTTACGCAAGACTTAAGTTCTCGCGGAGGACTGTGCACACCTTGCAACAGTCACTTTTCACTCCTTGCAATGGGAAAGTTTTGCGCTATCTCTTCTGAGCTTCTGAGTTGAAACAGACTCTGTCAACGCACTCCTTGCAGACTGTATGCACACCTTGCATGAACTCAACGAAGAGTACAATATAAACTTATCTAAACACTTCACAGTTTCATATACTCAACAACATAACTCATTCATTCATGAAAAAAAAATAACAGGGAATTGTAAACAGTAGAAACACCATGCATTGGATCAATTTTCTTCTGTTATATTAATTTAAAAGTAAATGGCTACAACTATGGTAAAACAAAAACTAAAAACTCAACAACAACTAAATCACAACATTCTCCTACTAACTTGCATTCGCCTCATTCGGGCATACAAAACCTCTATTTATCCTAGAGGGATCCTAGGGTTCCCTCCGACTACTTGTCTACTCGAGAAAAAAAACTAACTGCTACTTAATTTTCGTTATATTAAAGTCTAGGAGTGAAACTCCCAGATCACTCATGATCATTCATCTCCCAAGTGTTTGATCTTCTTCAGTTTTTCAATCATTCAAAAAAAAATATTTGCAAGAAACACCAATGTTTAAGATTTTGAATGATTCAAAGGCGTGCTAAGGCGTTGAGTTGTCTCTCCACGCGTGCTTACTGACAATGCTCCTGCATCACATCTTCCTCGAGAGGAGGCGACGCCCCCTTCAAAGTACATATCAACTTTGATATTCCTATATTTGAATATCAGATAGATGCAGATGTTGTAGACAAATGGTTGAATCTGCTAGAAGGGTATTTTATGTCCATAATGTTTCCAATAGAGAAAATATTACATTTATGCTCCTCAAAGCCATCCCCCATGCCAAATATTGGTGAGAGACTTTCTATGAGAAAAAGGCAACAGAGGAACCCTCATTATTTACAGTCGCACTCACCTCATAGTCCTTCAAGGATGCTATTAAGGAACAATACTATCCTATAGGAAGTTATGACGACCTGTATACAAGATGGACCACATTGCAGTAGGAAAGGGACCAAATAGTGCCAGAGTTCACAAATATCTTCCATACCTTGGGAACCAAGGTGGATATCAAATATTTTGAGTGACATCTAGTGCTCAAGTACCGTGGCGGTCTGCATATATACATTAAGATAGAAATGGAGTTTCTTGACATCTCGTCCTTGGGCATGGCCTATCGATATGCTATCAAAATTGAGCAGAAGCTTAAACAAAAGACGCGACAATTTGGGTCTAGGAACCCATCACAACATAAGTAGGGCAAGGGAAGCCCCAACTCGTAGAACAAAGAGCAAAGCAAAGATGGACAACCTCAGGAAAACTAGTCTAAGACACAAACAAAGAATGGAAATGGAAAGATGAAGAAAAACACTGGGAAGTGTTGCAACTTCCATAAGAGCCCCTTGAATAACACTGTTAATTGTTGCTAAAAATAGTCATTAGTGATGCAGATGAAAGCCTCAAAATCAGATGCAGGTTCCAACTCAGAGTCGGAACCAGAAAAAGGGAGACATATTATTGATGTGGAACCCAATGCAACTGTTTCTACCACCAAGATCTAGCCCAGTGAACCTAATGAGCCAGAGGAAGACGAGTGTCTCTTTCATTCATAGATGTGGGTGAAACATACTCTGCTACACTTCATCGTTGATAGCGGTAGCCAAAAACCTCATCTTAGTGGAGGTCGTCAAGCGGTTTAACCTGTCGACAACGCTGCACCCACATCCATACACCATAGAATGGCTATGCCAAGGAAGCGATTGTTGAGTCGCCAAAGTGTCATCTTTTTACCAACATTTTCACTTCACTTTTAACCATATTTCGCTTTCCCACACCCTTACATAAACCATTTTTCATGATTACATGGGTTTTAGACATATTATTTTCCAATGCATCTATTTT
>ML802787.1:125823-141896 GCA_009831015.1 Picea engelmannii
CCTGAATGGGAGCTAGTGTTTTCATGCCTACAACAACTAAGTCTTATGCAAGAGTTAGGATTTGATTGAATTTTCTTATATTAGAGTTAGATGCCTACTCCTGCATATATTTTGCTGGCATCATCACAAGCTTACGAGCATCCATGGTTGATATTAAATCGTTGAGAATTTATATGACACAAATTGCACTCAACAACGATCTTCATGTCAACGAACAGTGTCACCTGTCCTACGACATCAAGCCCTTCAAAGATGAGGTATCGTGTGATGTCGCTCCCCTTGAAGTTTGTGATGTTCTTTTGGGACAACCTTATTTATGGAAATGTCATGTTGTATATCAATCTAGGCCTCGCAGTGTTATTATTACTTTAGACAGGAAATTGTACAGGATACTCAAGGTAGTCCCACCTACTGCCATTACCTTGATCTCTACCAAGCAATGCAGGAAGGTCATCTATGAGACTGGGGAGTTTGTTTTGTTCATGATTTGCTTTGAAAGTGAGCTGAAGGTTATAGCCACATCCATGATTTCCACGACTGATCTCTCCACATAGCAGAAGAAAGTGAATAAGGTCGTGGAAGAATACAAAGACATATTCTCCTCACCCACTGGGTACCTCTACACTGTCAGGTCAAGCATTCAATCGATCTAACCCCCGACGCACCGCTACCCAATGGGTCAGTCTATCGCCTCTCTCTGTTAGAAAACGATGAGATCAAGCGTCAAATCCAAGAACTGCTCCAAAAGGGGCACATTCGACCCAACTCATCACAGTGTGGAAGCCCAATTGTGCTTGTGCAGAAGAAAGACGAGACATGGCGACTTTGCATCGATTATCGAGCCCTAAATAAAATCACAGTCAGGAACCAGTACCCGATTCCTCAAATTGACTATCTCCTTGACCAATGCAAGGGGGATAAATACTTCAGTAAAATTGATTTGAAGTTTGGTTACCATCAAGTCCCAATAGAGCAGACAGATGTATGGAAAACTGCCTTTAAGTCCAAAGAAGGTATTTTTGAATGGTTGGTCATGACCTTTGGTTTGACGAATTCCCCAGCTACTTTCATGAGGATGATGGATGATATCTTGCGGCCTTTCACCAATTCTTTTGTTGTGGTGTATATGGATGACATACTCATCTACAACAAGAATTGTGCGGAACACTTGCAACATGTTCAACAGGTTTTGCACACTCTACAACAACACAAGCTATATGCAAGTTTGGAAAATGCTCCTTCGACATGGATAGGGTCCAGTACATAGGCTACATTTTTTATGAGCATGGGGTGCATGTGGATCCAACTAAGATCCAAGTCATTTGTGACTAGTCAACCCCAACCACACTCACTAAGCTTTGAATCTTTTTAGGCCTTGCCAATTTTTATCGCAGTTCGTGTTGGGATTCTCCCATATTGCATGGGCCCTCAGGCAAGTAACCATGGGTGGTGGTAAGGCAAAGTTCATGTGGGGCCTGCCACAACAACAAGTGTTCGATGATTTAAAGCAACGCTTATGCTCAACCCCGGTGCTCTCATTACCCGACCTGCAACAACCCTTTGAGATTGAGACATATGCTTCAGACTGTGTTGTGGGCGCAGTTCTCACTTAGCACATACACCCTGTGGCCTATCATGGTGAGACACTATCAAATGTCGTTTGTAAGTACCCTACTTACGACAAAGAAATGTACTCCATTGTGCAAGCCTATTGCCAGTGGAGGCATTACATTCTCAAGAAGGCGATAGTCATCCACACTGACCATAAGTCGCTGCAGTTCATGCAGAAACAAAGCAAATTGCAGAATGACCGCCATCGAAAGTTGTCCACATACTTGTAGCAATTCCATCTCAACATCAAGTATAAGATAAGAAGCACCAACCACGTCACTAATTTCCTCAGTCACCCGCCAATTGCAACACTCATCACAATGCTAAACTCTTGCGGCCATGATACCTCTCGATGGCCCCAACTCTATAAGAGAGATCATGACTTTGTTGCCACCTCCTAGATGCTGGGCGCAAACATAACTATCACTGATTTCCATATTCAGGATAGATTGTTGTGCCATCTAGACCATCTCTTTGTTCCATCAAGCGAGCGAGCGGAGATGATTTGGGAAGCACACTACAGTTATGTGGCATGACACTTCGACGTAGAAAAGACAGTGGTAATGCTGCAACAACATTTCTATTGGTCAAAACTTAAACAGGATGTTAGCAAGTATATTAGGTCCTGCACTACCTGAGCCATTGCCAAATCGACCATTAAGAAACAAGGCATGTACACCCCTCTTCCTACTCCTGAAAGGCCTTGGGAATCCATCTCGATGGACTACATGTCGGGCCTTCCATCAACCAAGCGGGGAAATGACTTTGTTTTTGTGGTGGTTGATCATTTTTCTAAAATGGCGATTATGGGCGCCTGCAAGAAGAGCATCGCAACAGAGGCCACTGTCAAGCTCTTCTTCGAATGAGTGTGGGTACATTTTGGGATACCACAAACCACCATATCAGATCGGGACAACCGGTTCCTCAACACATTCTGGTCGAGCCTTTGGTCACAACTGGACACCAAGCTCACCAAATCCACTACCTTCCACCCTAGACGAATGGCCAAACCGAGGTCGTCAACTGAATAATCGTGCATATCCTGTGCATGTACAATTTCAAGAATCCCCATAGATGGGATGAGAGTCTTCCCCATGTTCAACACAGCTACAATCGAGCCATACATAGCTCAATCGACCACAACCCCTTTCAGGTGGGGTTGGGATTTCAACCATTGGGTCCCATGGATGTTGCATTACCCTTTGTGGCCACCCAGACAGACTCATCCCATGCTCAAACTGAAGCCGACAAAGCTACCCAGTTCATTGAGCGGATTCAACACATCCACCAATAGGTTCATGATATTTTGTAGAAGTCGAATGCCAAGTACACGCAGCGCCATGATCAACACCACGTGCCACACAAGTTTCAGGTGAGAGATAAAGTTTGGTTGCAATTGCAAAAAGAATGCATAATAGGATCCCATTGGAAGCTTTTTCCACTCCACTATGGCCCTTATACCATCACCAAGGTTGTGGGTGACAATGCTTTTGAGCTCAACATTCCCCCCTTTCCTTGGCTTGCACCTAGTGTTTAATGTGGACCTCCTTCGGCCATACTTTCCACCATTATTGGATACCTCAGAGGTAATAGAACAATTGACACCGACAGAGCTCAACCCTGACTGCACGGAACATGAATCCAATGATCAGATCATGGACACACAAGTCAAGGGCACTCACCAACAAAATTTTCATCTTTATCTTGTTGTCAAAGTAGGGCAACTCCTACACCAAGGCAAGTGTCTCAATCGGGGCCAAATTCAACAAAAATTTCCTCATCTGATGGGGGAACTCAATGCAATGGAGACCATTTCTTCTTAATGGGAGAGGATTGATCTAAGTGGATATTGGTGGCCACCCACCTAATCCAACTAGCTCACATTCAATTTTCATCTTGGTAGTTTTTTTCTAGCTTTTCAGGTCCTAAACTTCTAGGGTTGTTTTGAGGCCCTAAAAAATGCTTGTTGGGCCCGCTACAGTCACACTATAGATGAAGTTAGAGTGTGACAACATAATTTGTAGTCCTCGAATAGATCTTTCCAACGGGCTATCGTGCGCCTAAAACATAGATAATATGCAAAAGTTACGACCCCAGGAAGTTGATGTACCAACTTACCCCAACGGGGTCCACATGACTTTTGGCATTTCATCTCCTAGAGTTAGGTTTTTGGATGTCTAGGGTTTTGGCATTCATGTTTGATGTAAAAAGGCCTTTGGAGCCTCATTGTACTCATCTTCTTGCGAATGAGTGCAACCGTCACATCTCTTCTCAGAGATAAGCCACCACCATTCTAACGAGCTTGTTTCAGGCTGCATTTTATAGTTTCAACATATTTCTTTATTGAATAGAAGCCAAGTTTTACTGTATCTCTATTATTGTTTATTGTATCTATTTGTTAATAATATAGATATGTATTCATTTCGTTCTACTCATAAAATCCGTATCAATAATCATTTTGACTATGTAAGACTTGGAAGAATTCAAGTGCAAGAAAGTCCTTAGCCTTTGCCTTTACTTTCACACAATAGAGGTATATTGGGGTTCTGAGATGACAATTGTTGGTGTAGGAGCCTGCCTATTATTAATGAGTCTCCCACTACAATTGTGTGCCCTACCCCATGCTCCTTAAGGATCTAAATACCTTTATAAACAATCAATGGCTCTACCTTGTTGTTGGTTGTTCACATTTCCTATGAAATCATAAATGATCCCAAAAAAGAGCATATCTTTACTATGTAGGGACCATCACACATCATCTCGATCTTTACTCATAATATATTTATAATTCATAAAATAATTAAAAATAATCAATTACATAGCTAACATTTACTTCAACAAATGTTAAAGACAAAAACAAAAAAATAATACTTAAAAAACTTTATACTATTCCAACAAACTTTATAGTGTTTTGTACGAAACTTAAGATAAGTCATAAACTATAGGAAAAAAAAAACTATCACAAGTTTGGGTGGGCCTAATGGTTAAGAACATGTGTTTCCTCCTAGGAGGTCACATGTTCAAATCCAAATAGAGTAGGGTATGTACACCTCCATAGACTTTAGCAAGAAAATCCCCTTATCCAATTTAGTGTCTAACTTGACTATAACCTTAAAATTAAATTATTATTATTATTATAAAACTCAATATATCCATTAAAAATAAAATGCCACTAGTAATTCATTACACATATTATAAAAAAAAAAAAACCTCTATTTTTTCATTTCACAACGTATTAACAATAAATTAAAATATTTTATTTTTTTTACCACAACTCGGTCATTCAATTCCAGACGTGTTCCTTATGAGGACATAAGAATCCAAAACCACACGTTTTGAAGAAGGGGATGAACCCACTCCGATTTTCCAAAATATATGTGTGTATATATATATATATCAAATTGAATTCCTAATCATTAGAAAGGTATGTGGAGGCAGATTTCCGTCGGATGCTTTGCCCTTTCTTTCAGAACACAAGCAAACTGTGGCTGTCGTGTCCGAAACTGTGGCACTTCCTGGTTGAAAATCCGCTGTATATGAAGGTGTTTGATAAAAACAGTCACCAGGGTACTCCCATTGAAAGGATCGTTTGATGGGCACTGCATTTTTTGGCGTGTTGCAAGCGTTTGAGATTCAATCCCATCTCCTTTTAGAACTGGGTAACTCTAAATGCTCTGAATTTTGTTTATTCTTTCGTCTATCGATTTGGGTTTTCGTTAAATTTTCAGAAAGGGAGGGTTTGATTCAAATTGGGTTCCGGTTTCTTTCGGATGTCGTGGTTGCCCTTTTGATTTCTAAAGCTAAATTCTGGTCTGAAGGGTGGTTTTTCTAGGTTTCAATGGTTTTTAGACAGATAGTGTGGATGGATTTTAATTGAGTTTTAGTTAGGGATTTAATTGATTTATTTTGCGGGGTAATCGAGTTCTGCAGTTTGTGATGGAGGGAGGTGGCTTGTATCCACATATTGAGATAGAGCCGGATTTTGCAATGGAAGATAAATTTTATGATTTTGATCCAGTCCAGTCTGACAAAGAACAAGTAACTACATCCTGTAACTCAGAGGTATTGTTATCCGTTTAATATTTTCTTTCTGTTTTTCGCCGCTCCTGTGATTGCTTAAAAAATTCCTGCAAGGGAACTTGTTCGGCTCGGGTTTCACCACAGGGTTTGTTGCTGCTATCCCTGCTGACAACCTTTCAACAGAACGCGGCACACACGTATAAGAAATTTTATAACTGAGCTATTCTAATTCAACCACGGAAACAGGATTTTCTTAAACCACGGAAGCAAGATCTTAAAACCCAATATCCTTTATCGAATCTCTAATTAAATTTCTGATTAAATTTAATTTTCTTTTCGCTTCTAAGAGAAGAGGCTCTATAGAAAAGGTAGGTGTCAAAGGATGTTAAAAAGTATGTGTTTTGTGTTAGTCAAGATATTTACAATTCCATTATGTACATCATATGGACAAACTAAACTATGCTAAAAAATTATTACAGAGTAGCTCTGTCCTTAAAAAAAACATTAGCTCCTTCCTAAAATAACAAAAAAAAATTCTGAGGATTTTTTTGTCAGTTGAAACCGACGAATTCATGATCTAGGGCCACAAATTTCAAAGCCAAGTAACAGAGATCTCAAGAGACTGGCTATATCAAACAGAAACTAATTTTTTTTTCCCTTGGATCTGGTTTGAACAAAAAGTCTAACTATGCTGGATGAAATGCAAATTCAAATGAGATCGTGGATTGGGTATAATTACCAGTTTTGGCCAGACCTGGCTCAGGTTTAGCCAAACACTGAACGTTTTCCGAATGGACAAATTAGTCCAGATAAAACCTTCAAAACTTTCCTTAAAAACCACAAGAAAAAAACGTAGTTTTTGTTTCTGTATTTCCCTGCAATTATTTGAAATTCCGAGTAATATGTATAATTTTATATATTCCACATTCCTGAATCTTTTGCCTAACCTTTCTGAAATCCTGAACTTTTCTGAACCTTCCCTCCGAAACCTATCAGACATTTCGAGTGTGGTAACTGTGGGAATGAGATATGCTTATAAAAAACAGTGAGCACTCTCTTTGTTTCTGAATATATTAAAGGGGAGCAGTTGAAACTTGAAACTACCCTAATGATGATGGATGAAATATAATTTGAATTGTGGAATGGGGCATTTTTATTGAAAGCACTGTGTTTGCTGACCATACCACAGGGGATTGGAAACGTTCAGAGAAATATCTGCCATTTTGGTGTGACTAAAAAGGAAAATTTTTGACTGCTGTTTCGAATCAATTGTGTGATAGTCATCATACCATCTGCCTGTTATCTAATACATGCCAAGAGTTGGTCCTTGATTTAACCATAAGTGAAAGAATCAATATGTTCGTGAACCATCTCAATCATTTGTACTGTTTCAAAATCTGAAAGGTTGTCCTGAAAGTTAACCTTTTATTCCAGGGGTTGACTGCCGGACATCTTCTATAGAATGGCATTTCTTAAGACTAATTACAGTAAGTATGTGCGCTGATTTTCCCTCAGTCTGCCTCTGCATGTATAGCTGCTATGGTTCTTACTTGTCTTCCCAGGCCTCTCATCTAGTCACAGAAAATATCCTGAAAACCTCTTGGCATCAGAAATTCAAAAGACACTTCCATATGCTAACGAAGCCTTAGCCTGCTCTGTTAACATACTTAGGGTTAGTCGAAAGATGCAGAAATCATCAGAGTAGTTTTAGATTTGTTCGTGAGAGTTCTATGATTTTACTTGTCTGATAGTAAAATGTTTTATGTCTTATCCATTAGAACTTCACGAGTAACCCCATAAAAAATATTTATGTTGAAGTTTCGAACCTCAACATCAGTTCATCATCAGGACAAAAAGAAGTTTGGTCTCTTTTCAAATTAGAAACATTACATTTTACTTCTTGTCAAACATTTCCCTCATTACTTTTCTTTCTCTTGACTAACAACACTTCATCATGCATTTAGGCAGTCTGGCAATATAAACATTACAGTATCCTCCTGTATAAGAACGGGGCCAATATAAATCCACAGTAACTCCGTTTTAGTTGGCAGGTTTGACAAGACAATGAGAATGTGATAAACAAATTGATTTCTTTGAGCAAATCTTTCATAAACTAATTTCAGTTTTGTCTCTATCAGAATCTTTTAGGTCGTATGTCTGAATTATCTTTTTCTTTTATGTAGTCATAAATTGTAAGGAATGTCCCAAAGTCACAATTATTTTGAAGATCCAATATCATATGGTAAGAATTTACACAGCTCCATATTGAGGCCTTTAATTTTCATCCCCATTGGCAAAAGCAAGGGCCTGGTATTGAACTGAGATTTTCCTTTACAATTTCTTTTTGGGCCTAAACATTTTGTGTTGATACCTTGCTTCATTTTTCCTTGATGTTACCAGGGTTCCAACTTCCAATGTATTCTTACGCAATCTTTGTGGAATGTTTTTGAATGTGATTTGAATTTTTTTTTTTAAGTAAAAAAAGAGGTGAGAATCCTTCTATTCAATCCAGGAAAAAAGTACAAAGTGATACATCGATTTGCTGATGGCAGAAGACCCCCCAGAAAGAGAACAGGGGATCACTTGAGACTAGCCTATGCTAAAAAAAGAGCCACAGGGAGTGCGTGGGCAAAGCGAGATGAAACATTACAAGATAAGGAGAAAGGGCTGGATCATTGTGTTGGCCGATGAGGATCCTTTATGCCTTTTTTCTTACGAACATCAATCCAACCAAAGGAGCTGATAGGCTTAGCAACTTTCGCCACCAAAGCCAGATAGTCTGAGGAAGTGCCATAATCTTGAGCTGCTGAAGCCAAGGGTGCTTCTTTGTCGCTGTCTGAATTGTTTGATTCATGAGGATTCTGAGCCCCTCGGAGCGAGGCCGTGGTCATGTGTCATGATTATGTCGATTGTTTCTCCCTTTTTGAGAGGTGGGTGTAAAGGCTTAACTGCGAGAGTTGGAATCATGACTTTTGAAACTTCAGGATTTTGTGCCGAGGTCGAAGGCTGGTGTTTTGGGTCTGCAATTGGCTGCTGAGCGAATGTTGGGGGCTGCAAAGGCGTTGTAGAAGGCGAGGGAGTTGGAGTGTCTTTGTGATGCTGCTTGTTGTTGGAAGAAGGGTTTGGGCGGCTTTTGTGAAAATTTGGTCCTTGCCAGCCAGTAGCTCTTTTCCGTGCTCCAGAGGTTGAGGAAGGGGTTTGGGATAGAGGACAAGTAGCCTGGAGGTGCCCTGTTTGCTGACAGGAGCGGCATCTGAAGGCAGTGTTCTCATAATCAACCATTTGTGTGTAAGGATCTCCCTCATCCCAATCTATAAGAATCCTATCCGGAAGCCCTTGACTGAGGTCAATTTCAACGCATATGCGGGCGAAAGTGATGAAGCCTTTCGATATTCGGTCTGTGTCTGTCTTGATAAATCTACCCAATGTATTGCCCAGGGTAGGTAATAAAGTTGGAGTATAAAAATGCAGGGGTAGATTGGGTAGTCTTACCCAGATCGGTGTAGTCATGGTTGTCATGGTCAGTGGATTGAAGTCGGGGAACCATCTCTGCATGGAAAGACCAGATGTGCCCCAAAACCAATGACCTTGCTCTAGCACGCGTTGGCATTCGGCTTCTATGGAAAAGTTGATGATGAAGAACCCTTTGGAGCAGAGGAATAGCTCATGACCTGATGACTAGGTCTTGTTAACTCATTCTCTTAGCGCAGAGGTCGAGGGACAAAGTCCATTGAAGCGACAGATGAGGGATTTTGTTTGGTAGACAAAGGCAAAGCCATAGACTTGGGGATCTTCGACTTCTACTGTTGGAGGTTCTGCGCACTGCTCCACAATGAAGGCAGAGCCAAAGAGCTCCTTTACTCCTGAAGTTTCAGTGTTGGACCCTAAAGGAGCGGAAATCCCTGTTTTCACAGCATGCTTGTAAGAGCTTGGATGAGTGAATGAAGGTGCTCCTCCACACAAACGAGAAGTGAGAGAAATGGTTGCGTTTTTTAGATTCCCATAGTCTCGTAGCAGAGAGCCATCCACAAGTTGTTGTCCTTCGAATATTAGTCGTTGAAATCCAAGCGGAGTACCTGTAGCCTGGTGGATTTGGGTTTTGAGCTCAAAAACAGAGTCTAAATCTTGAGCATGCAAGCAGAGAGAAGATCCGACGATAGTCTTTACAAAAAGGGGAAAGCCTGCCGCAATCTCGGAGCTAGTCTCGCCGCGATATTCAGAATGAAACCTCGCTCTTGCATCACTCTTAACTCGATTCCTATACCAGAGCGAAGGTTGAGAATCCCCCAAGAGCCGCAGATCCCTGAGGTCTCTGATAGTTGAATGTCTTTTGAACTTTAGATCAAGGCGGCGGCGGCGACTGCTAGGGTTTAGCACTTGTCGCGCAAGCAGTCTCTTCTTGGCATTGATTCGGGCCCAAATCGCTGGTTCTCTCTCGCCAGAGAACGAGTTGGAGCCTCCCTCCTCGGTTGTGACCGTCCATCGAGGTTCCGCTTCATCCGGCTGGGGTGAAAGAATAGATTTAAAAAGGGCCATCTCCATGTGCTGTTGTTGGTCCATCTCGGTGCGTCGTATGCCATGATCCTTCTTTGTGTGCTATTGCTAGTCCATCTCGGTGTCTATGTTGGCGTCAGGCACCGCCTCCGTTCCATTGGGTTTAGCCGGTGATTGCTTCGGCACTTCGGTTTCGACAACAATGGCAGGTGCTGGCTCGGTCTTTGGCGTTGTCTGCTTGGCCTTAGCCCCTCCTGCTTTCTCCTTCTTGGGAGTAGGGTTTGCTGTGGCAGGTTTCTTGGCGAGGCGAGGCGCCATTTTTTTTCCTCGAATGTGATTTGAATTTAATACATCTTTTGTCAATCATTTTTTTAATGGTACTTAAATCAACTTATACAATTTTTACCTCCAGATGAAGTGGGAAGATGGCATGGCATCTAGACTTCACAGCTTTCTGTTGTAAAATTTTAATTATATTCTCCCTTGTCCATGTTGCCCTCAAAGAAACAAATCCCAATAACAAGACTAAGTGGAATTTTTCTCACCTTCAAGAAGCTCTGTTTTGCTTGGTTTAAAACTTCAAATTCAGTATAGATGTAAATTTTATAGAGTAGATTTCAGTCTGTGGGGATATTTGATCTTCCTTTTGTCTTTAAAGCCCAAAGTTACTGTCAACTTATGCAATATAATAGAAAAATCTACTAGAATGTTGGCCTCTCTTTCTTCAAGTCCTTTCTGTTTCCATGGTCCAAGGTATAGCAGAAGACTACTTGATACATATCTCAGTATCTAGGATATTTGATCTTCCTTTTGTCATTAAATTCCAAAGTTACTGTCAACTTATGCAATATAATAGAAAAATCAACTAGGATGTTGGCCTCTCTTTCTTGAAAGCATAAAACTGGAATTTAAGCTGGAACATATATAGCATTAGTCTAAACTATTCGTAGAGCAGTAGCACTCCCCTCTCATAACTGGGATCATAATCTAGCTGCTCTTTCCAATAGACGGGAATACGGATAGAAAACATCTCCTGGATGAGCTTCTTGGTCAGGTGGCACTCGTCTTCTTAATGGAAGAGACATTTGTTGAGAAGCTTGTGCCTGTTTGGAGAGATCATCATAAATGATTGAAGTATGCTATTTTTTTTACATTTAGTATTCAGCTAAAGTTGCCCTTGTATAAGGAGTGAGATATTGTAATGTAGTGGGAGAATCCACAGTTTCTGCTAACACAATGGTGTATTCCATTGCATCATGATCTTGGAATGTATTAACTACCTGAGCCACAGAAAAAGTTTTTTGACCAATTGCTACATAGACACAGATTATATTTTGACTCTTTTGATTAAGAATAGTATCTGTAGCTACTGCTGTCTTGCCGGTTTTTTTTTTCCAATAATCAATTTACTTATTTCTGGCCTCCTACATATCTATGTGAAGTTGTGAAATTCATCTCATTTTTATTGCATTTTTTTAAGGTTTACTTATTTTTGGCCTTCTACATACCCACGTAATGTAATGATGTTTCTGTTGAATATTGATTGCTTCAGGCCAACCCACAGGTAGATGAGGAGGCATTTTCACTTCCAAGCCCTATGAATCAAACCTCCAAACATACTGGGAAAGTACTCGGACAGAACCTGGCTCCAAAGGAAATTTTAGATGACTCTCAGTCGGTAACTTCTGTTGACACAAAAACTGATCGTGAGACATTCATGGACACAGATATTGCAAGGAAAGATATTATCACAGTTCAAAATGCTAACCTAGGTGAACAAAGAGAAACCAGTTCACTGATAGATCAGAATTTAGGACAAAAATATTTTTACTATGATTTGCCACTCTTGGAGGAAACTGGGCCCTGGATACCTGTCTCTGTTCCTCCAATGTCAGCAAGTGATCATGAAGAATGGAACAGAGGTTTATGTGTTGCTGGGGGATATTTTCCTGAGGAAGACTTCGGATGGCAACATGAAGATCACGAATTGACTATGTGGACTGTTGTGAGTGAGATGCTGGCAGTGATTCCCAGAAAGGTTGGTAGTTCCTTTGCAGGAGCCAAACCTTCTGTTCCAAATCGTCTTATGGCAAGAGGTACATTAGAGCATGCTTGGAAAGAGATGGCTGAAACCCTTTCAGATACAACTTTTAGTACTGCAAAGGATATTTTGGAAGCTGAACCTACAAAATGGATAGCTGACAGTGCAGCCTCTGCTTGCATGCTGTGTAATTCACGATTTCACCCAATCATGTGTCCAAGGCATCACTGTAGATTCTGTGGTGGAATTTTCTGTGGCATCTGTTCTAGGGGAAGGAGCTTGTTACCTGAGAGATTTCGTACCAGTGAACCACAACGAGTATGTGATGTATGCTGGGTGAGGTTAGAATCAGTACAAGGTCTTTTGATTAAAAAGGTGAGCCGTGCAGCACAACCAGCAACGCATGACGTGACAGATTTAAGCACTCTCAGATCTTGGTTGAATTTTCCTTGGGCACAATCCATGGAGCATGAAATTTATAAGGCCACCAACACTCTACGGGGCTTTGTCAAGGTGAGACTTGACTTTATATAATCTGAGTTTCCAAGAAATTCATTAACTGCTGCTTTTGGTGTTGACTGTGAAAGCCATGCATTCCTATAGTTCATTTTTTTTGCATAATAGATTTTCTCTTTGTTAACTGGAGTTGTAAGGTTATATTAGTGACTAATATAGTGTTAATGGAAGTCCTCTCTTATTCTGCATTTTCATCCTGGTTGTGCCAACAGGCACTTTCTACAGCCCAGTATGGGGGAGATGTGTTTTACATTATAAGCAATTTGTAAAACATTATAAGCATCAACAAGTAAATTTTGAAATTATAAAATTTCTGTATTGCAATTTCTTTTTGGTTTATCAGCATAATCAATATTTATATATGTATCCACGATCAATTCAACAGGGATGTATATGTTTTCAGAATTGAGAATTTGATCAAATGGTGAGAAATTGTGTTAGCTGGCTCTGTATATAGGATTCTGTTGGACAACTCAATATATATATATATATGTGTGTGTGTGTGTGTGTGTGTGTGTGAGTGTGTGTGTTTTTGTTTTGGGTTTCATATATACAGAAATCCTTTGTTGACAGATACCTATTTTCCAGGTTCCCTTTAATAATTATATATCTTGTAGTTGTGGAGATCTGAGATCAGTATGAGAATCCAATGCCCAGTTTTATGAGATAGTGTGTTAGTCAATAGTTAGGGTTGGGCGGATATATCATGGTTTTAGGGTGACGAATTACAATAATACGTTGCTGAGAGAAACAAAGTTATGAACAAATATATATCTATATTCAATCAAGATTACCAACTAGAATTTAAACAAGGAAAAAGGATTTACCGCAGAGCGCTTCAACCCAGCCAAAAATTTCAACCTGTTTTCGTGTTTAGTCCTTTGTTTTAAATCTTTCAAGCAAAACATTTTTCCACAAGCAAGAAAGATGCTACATGTTTAATTCTCACTGGAACTCTTAAACACAGGAGAAACCATATTGTTTCGTCAGTCTACTTCGTCATTGTTGAGAACACCGACTAGCTAAACTAAGATAAATATAAAATGGACAGATTCTTTTGTCTGGAACTGCATCTCATCCTTTGAACGCAATCTTGAAATATTTGATTCCCTACTTTAACAAATCTTATGACTAATATGAGAGAAAATTCCACCAACTGCTGCACCTTCAAATGAGCATTTGATAAGAACTTGTGCTCATTTTTTAAATGGGCAGCTTTTAAAACTGCTTGAATGAGTCTTGATGTGGGAAACCATTTCTCAAACTCATATCTATTACTTTTATAAATACCAGCATAAATCCATCTTAACCCCGGATCTATCATGTGCTGAGAGAGATCAAATCCCTCAAGATTTAAACCTTTCCTTGAGTTTTGCACTCTAAAGAGAGGTTTGCACCTTGAGAGATTTGATCCCTCTTGGGGCATGATAGATCCAGAGTTAAAATGGATCTACTCTGGTAATTATTTCAAAGAGTGACTCTTATTATTCTTGGTGATGCAGGTTGGTTCTCTCAGACCAGAAAGATCAATCCCAGATGCTGTATTACGACGAGCAAAAGGTTTGTGTATTCTCACAGTTATCAAAGTTGGTATGATGGTCACTTATAAGGCTGGAACAGGATTGGTTATTGCTCGAAAGGAAGATGGGTCATGGTCTTCACCATCTGCCGTTGCTTCCTTTGGTGTTGGCTGGGGAGCACAGGTATCCATATACTTTCAACAGGGGAAGGCTGTGGTTGTTGTGATGCATAGAAATGTTTTTTCTTTATTTTGATTTAGATTTCACAGCTGTTGCATAAGAGTGATATTTGATTTTCAGGCTGGAGGAGAGCTGACAGATTTTATAATCGTGCTTCGAACGGATGAGGCAGTAAAGACTTTTAGTGGAAACATTCACTTCTCTATAGGTGCTGGGCTCAGTGCAGCTGCCGGGCCTGTTGGAAGAGCAGTTGAAGCAGATTTACGTGCTGGAGATGGGGGCTCTGCAGCTTGTTACACCTACAGTTGTAGCAAAGGTAAGGTTATGCAGCTTATTTAAACAGTGTTTGTGAATAATATAATGAAGAGGTTTATGTCTGGTAATGAATTTGGTTTTACTGGGTCTTTCATTATACAGGTGCATTTGTTGGTTGCTCGCTTGAAGGGAATATGGTTACCACTCGAAACTCAACAAATGCACGGTTTTACGGGAATCCATCCATCAAGGCATCTGATATTCTTCTTTGTCCACTTCCAAGGCCACAAGCAGCTGTTCCATTGTACAATGCTTTGTCAGAATTGTTTGAGAAGTTCACACGCTATAAGACATTACAGTGAGACTAATAAGATTGTGCTCTTGATGATTGTTTATCTCTGTATATAATTCAGTCATACTTGCCAGAAGCTGTTTTATTGGTTGACACTCCTGCACTGATTGTTAAATATTATTGTTGCTATATATTCATTATTTTTGTATTACTATTCGTTGTTACCTATGTACAGCAATTTGTATAAGTTGCTAAACATGTCATTTACTTAATTATTTATCATCATTCTATACACTTAGTTCATTGTAATGAGTGGAGCTGTGTAACTCATTGGGAACCATGCTATACTATCAATACTATATACATTTGTATATAGAAAACCATTTCTTTGCATGATATTTTAAAATAAAATTTACACATTTTTTTCATATGGAGCAAGCTATGAACTTTAATTTCTTCTAGTTATTTAGTTATTTTGCATATCTTTTAGATGCTTATAATTTTATTCTGCATATGTTTATGAAATTCATCACATCTTTGTTTATGGAATAGTTTTTCCTTCATCTTCTATAGTAATTTTTCCACTGCTAAATAAATGCACGGCAAACTTATTATAATTTTTCAAAACGCTCTCAAATTTATAAAAGAGAGTTTTTCGATTGCATAATTTCTCCTCACTTCTCTCAGAACTAATAATATAAATACGAAGAAAATTGTGAGTAGCTTTTATTCATTAATATTGACAAATTAGTATCGTTTTATTCGATTTTTGAAAAATATACTTATGATTACTCAGTGGAGTGTTTTTAGTATGTTTAACTTCCATAGGAAAAGATAGCAAACTCAACCCTCTTGTCATATTTATGAATTCCAGGGCCTCAAGCCTAGTTAAAAACTGCGTTTGGCTAGACAGTTAGTAGTTAAGCCTAGTTACAAACTGTGTTTGGCTAGACAGTTAGTAGTTATAGCTATCATACACAAGGATAGACAGTTAGTAGTTATAGCTATCATACACAGGCTTGTAGGGCTAGAATTAGACATGAACTGTTTCAAAATGATCCACATTTCCAATTGGTTCTTTTAATCTAGATTCTGATTCTGGTCTGATTATATAACTCTACTTTGTTAATTGTAATATAATAGT
>ML802788.1:0-19480 GCA_009831015.1 Picea engelmannii
AGCTACAACACTCGAGTTGCTTCAAATCTTCAATCGGGCCCAATTTCTCTTCTAACAGAGTATCATATTTACTATGTTATGCAATGGTTCATTAACATTCAAAACCAAGCACTAAATCTCCAAAGAACCTCGCCTATGACCACATGCCAATGCATCGTCGAGACTTTTCTCCTCGCAAGCTATCAGACTTTCCCTATCTTCTCTTTGTATCGGAATTCTCTATAGAACTCCTTCTAGTGTGAGTCACTCTGCATTTGGACTCCGATGAACTAATTTCTTCCTTCGTTCTACATCATTGATCTGCTCCAGGATTCAATCTCCATCATTGCTTCTTTAAGTATCCACCATCGATCTTCCTTTTCCGCTAATCTTCATCGTCGATCTTATAAACTTTCCAACTTATTGACTTATAACCCCTACATTGATCCTTTACAATCTACGATTGTGAATGGATCATCCTTCGTCATTGATCTCTCATAATCAACGATTATGATTTAATCTCTTTCATTCTACCACTATCATGGTTTCCATGGATCCTTCACCACATGTATTCCTCTTATCCTTCGATCTAGATGATTCTGAATAGATCGTGATCGTTAATCTGAGTTATAATTTAGTATTTTTTAGACCTTTGAATGGCCTCTCCAAACTCTACCACATGGATTCGTGATGATCATTGATTTCTCTGCTCTGAGATACAATTATGGTCATTGATTTTCTTGCCTCGAGGTATAACTAGAATTGTAGATCTTTACACCTCCTAGATCAATCATCGTTGTTAATCGAACCTTCTTATCAAAGTCTCCTTCTAACTTTACACTTCGAACACACTAGCTCCAAAAGTCTTTCTTATCATCGTATCAGACTCTGAATGAACTGTTAATTTCACCGTTAATCTGGATAGGCACCATTCCAGTTTGATTTTGTTCGTCTATTTTAAAGCAAGCAAATGGAGTCCTGATTTATTGAATTCAACGATCACAATTTGATTCCTCATCTTGATCGGACGATCACCATTTCTCCTCGCCTGCAAAGGGATTTGACTATGTTCTTGGGTTTATTCAACCCTTGATTCACCTACACACTAAGTCGAATTAAATCTCTACTCATCCACTACTTCAAACGATTCAACTATGAACCCAACAACCCATTATCACCTTTGGGACATTGATCTCTTTGATGATCGATAATCGATTATGACTAGTCTCCTTTATGTAAGATTTGACTGCACTTGAACTGCAACCTACAATCACGAATTATTGAAACTTCATAACACATGAAGATTCAAATATGAATCTCAATGACTCAACATCTCATCCAAATACACAGAGACAACAATAATACAAAGATTGTATTTATGAATCTGTGCACAAATTAAATAATACAAAGATTCTATTTATGAATCTGCTTGATTTGCATTTATTTGGTCTCTATTTGGCCTTTTGACCACACTTGGCCTCCTACACACAATCCTCTCTGTTTAACTCGAACCTACACACTTCTATTGCTTGTAGTGAGGCATACCTACTTTAGAGAGCGAGGCCCCTTTCATCCACTTTATCCTGTTTGTGTGCATATTGGTCGTTTGATTATTTTTTGGTGTACTCTTTGATCTTTAGTTGACCTTATAATTTTATATCGTGCCTTGAGTTGTCATTATCATGGATAGTGGAGTTCCTTTGACTCCCTCATTTATCGCTACCTCCCCCATGAAATTCAATCATTACCCCTTAATTCTCCCTTGTCTGCTTACATGAATCCTAGTTTTGGATTCAGGGGCATGACGACTCCTCTTTCCACGTCTTCATTTGATAGGAGTCATGTCCCTGAACCAACTCTCAGTATGGGGGGTTGGAATATCCCCTCTTATGGATCCAATCCTAGCCATACTTTTTCAGGAGCCAGTGCTCAAATGGGTGGTTATTATACTTATTACACCCCATTCGTGTATCCTTCATCTGCTATGCTAGTTTCTACAAACACTTTTCCCATGGCGGGTCCCCATATGTCCTCTAGTATTTCATACATAGGGAATCAATTTTATGGTACATGATACCCTCTTCATGGGACCCCTTCACATATGGACAACATATATCCTCACTTGAACTATCCTTATCATTATTTTGTCTCTTCACAGACATCTTCTTTAGTGATGATGCTTGTACAAACCTCTATGTATCAATTAGGTGGAGGATACTACCTTTACGAACAAGCACATGGTGTTAACCAGAATCCTTCTTGGACTGCAATGTCTTAAAACCAGTCTTTCCCAGGACCTTGGTCTCAAATGCCACAACCAAACACCACCACTAGTCCAGCCCCTGTAAATAATACTGGAATCACATCTCCAACCTCTGTATACCATGTGGGAGATGAACCTCCAACCTTTTCCAGTCATGTTGAAAGCATGTTGCCAACCATTGTGAATGACGTTGGGGGAATTCATATAGTTGAGTAGCCTAGACGTGTAAGATGTGAGCCTAATTTCCTTTGTAGGACTTGCGAAGAAGATCACCTTACTCGTTTGTTCCCTGTTACTGCTGGGATACCAGAAGCGTGGTCCTCACCTAGGGGTCCTTCAGGTTTTAATTCGTATGTGGTTTCCCAACACTCCGTTTCTCCTTTGATTGACATGGCGGTCATGCCGATGCAATCTTCACCTGAGCACACTCCCATTTTTGAGAGTGATGTGTCTTCTAGCCTTGTTTTCATGCATCCTATTCAACCAAGATTTGAAGAATTGGTCGTACTGATGCAATCTCCGGTCAATCCAACTCTTCTTTTGGAGGGTGATGCATCCTTCAACCATGTCACTAGCATTTATAATACTGCGCTTTCTGAACAAGAGAGAGTTTTACTCTCCCTGAGTACTCTCTCTCCAAGTCTTGGAGAGGTTCCCTTCGACTCGGAAGTCCTGTGGGGTATCCAATTCCTCCTCCTATGCCTTTTCAAGTAAGAGATGTTATCCGATATATCATGGAGAAGGTAAGCTCCGTTAGCACTTTATCCTCCTTGACTTGGAGAGCTTTGGGTTTCGCAACCTCGTGTTAGTCATTCGTAAGCTGTTAACCTTTCAAAAAAATCCTGCATAGGATCCTTGGCCTCCTCCATGAAATTCCGCCTGAAACCCCCCCAACGAGTCTGATTTAATCCCTTTTCTGACTCATCTAAAAAAAGAAAAGATTGTCAATTGAATTTTTCCCTTTCACACTCGTTAATTGGATTTGAAAGGTCGTGAGTCTTGGTTAAGCTCTTTTCTGACTCGTTTTCAAAAAGCAAAAATATTGCCGAGTGAACTTGTCTCTTTTACACTCATAAATTGGATTTGAAATGACATCTATCTGGTGCAAGTTTATCCCTTTTTCAAACCAAGTAGACTAAGATTGTGAAAAATGTCATTTTTTGGCGTTAAGTTGTAATTGCATCTCATGCCCTTGCTTGCAGTATTGAGCCTATGGCCGGTTCTCGCTTTTGTGTTATAAGCCGTTTACCTCAACAATTTTCATCCTCAACCAAGCAGAGCCTTGTTTATATCCTTTGCAGCTTGACACCCTATACCCAAGAGGAAAAATTCCCCCGAGTGTCCATCTCCTGCATGCACCTCCTTGCATTGAGCATAGGTATGTTCCACTGCTGGAACTAGTTTTGCTTACTTGTGACACTCGTTTCCTCCTCTGTATCATAACATTCATTTGATTATGAAAAAACAAAAAAAGAAGGGCGAAAAGGGAATATTATCTTATATTGGCAACAACCATGTCACCTTTGAACATAACACAAAATTTTTGAGTCCACTTGTCATCATAATTTTGGGTTTAGCATGACCTTAGGAAGCTGATCTTGTTACATAGAGTTTAATCCTTCGACTGGTTACTCTTCTAGTCGCTATGAAGAGTTTGATTGATGCCTCTTGCATCTCAAAGTTTCATCATTGAGTCTATGCTTCTAGAGTCTTCCATATGTCTCATGCTCTTGTTCATAGGATGTCTATCAACCTATGTCGGCCACTCCTCATAAATCTTGACTTTGCATGTCGGCCATACCATCAGTTTGTCTTAGAATCACATGAAGGTCTAGTCCTATTGCACACCCTGGTCCTACTTTCCTGATTTGTAGGTAACCTTGAACCCTAACAATTGACATTTCTTCATTGGTCGTTGACTGGGTGGTTTCCCTTGTGTTCAACGACAATACATCTATTCACACATTGGGATTCATGCAGTGTCTTGGATTCCATTAGCCCTATTGGTGGTTTCCTCTCCTTTGTCAAAAAATTTGCTCATTGGCTTCTATTCAGAGGGTCTTTTCCATGTATCGCTTGCACCTGACACACATGAAAGATGCACAGGGTCGTTGGTTCGTGAACATGTTCTTTGTCCAATTTCCTCCAAATCATCAAGATCCTGCTTTGCACCTCATTTTGAATGATGAAATATTCCTCAATGCTCTCCTTTCAGTGGGTCTCCTTCCATCGAATTCAACCCATCTATTCTAGAGACGAGACCTAGAGTCCGATGAGTACCTAGAGGCTTGCAATCATTAGTGGCAGGTTCTCTCACCATCGACAGTTGGGAATACATCAATGTCTCCTGATCAATGGATTCTTCAAGTGTTCGAACCCAACACCTCTATTCACACTTGTAAGAATGTAATCGGTGCCTTGATACATACTTTCATTATCGGTAGGTTGTCTCTCATTTGTTAACGATATACCTTAATGATCGGTAATCAAATGAAGTCTCATTGTGTTCGACCTCAACTCGTTTATTCACACGATGTAGACTTGCACCTTTGGAGGATCGTGTAGAATACTTGAGGACATCAGTTCATAGTCGCATCTTTCCTGAGTTGTTGCTATCTTCATTGGACCAATACCTATGTGACTTCAATGATCATGGGAGATCAGATTGTACTCCATTGTATACATATATCTTTAGATTGATTTTGAGACTGGTTTTACTGGGCCTTGTTCGTGACTATGACAACCTTTGGCATGTAGCCACCTTTGTATTACCTATTCATGGCCATGAACAACTGTTTGGTATATGCAGTGTAATTCAAATTGGCATCCATGTTCACAAATTCAATATAGATGGTAATATTCTCATGAGTACCTAGAGGCCTGCAGTCATTAATGGTAGGTTCTCTCCCATCGACAGTTGGGAATACATCATTGTCTCCTGATCGATGGATTCTTCAAGTGTTCGACCCCGAATCCTTTGTTCACACTTGTAAGGATGTACTCGGTGCCTTGATACCTACTTTCATCATCAGTAGGATGTCTCACACTTGTTAACGATATACCTCAATGACTGATAATCAAACAAAGTCTCATTGTGTTCAACCTCAACTCCTTTATTCACATGATGTAGACTTGCACCTTTGGTGGATTGTGTAGAAGACTTGAAAACATCAGTTTATAGTCACAACTTTCCTGAGCTGTTGCTACCTCTCACTGGACTAGTACTTGTGTGACTTCAGTAATCACATGAGATCAGATTGTACTCCATTGTATACAAATATCTTCAAATTGATTTTGAGACTGGTTTTACTGGGCCTCGTTTGTGACTATGACAACCTTTTCCATGTAGCCAACTTTGTATTGCCTATTCATGGCCATGGAAAACTGTTTGGTATATTTTCACATGGATCTGTAGTGTAATTCAGATTGGCAGCCATGTATGCAAAGTTAGTACAGATTGTAATGAGCAACTAGTTCTTCTAGTTGGGTCCCGATTACTCCACTTTTGTGCCTTATAATGTATTTTAGCCATCACATATACTCCTATGACCTCATACATTAGGGGGCATCTGTTATAGAAAGATTTGCCTCACCCTATTCAAACTTGCACATAAGACCTTTTTCCATTTCCCTATGCAGACTTGAAGTCCCTTTTTGCAAATCCCAGAGCTAAGAACATTATTTTTCCACATATATGTGCCCTACCTATTGTACAATATGCGTATATGCAGGTTGCACCACTACAGCCCGTGTACATCGAGATTTGTGCCCAAAATTAAAAAATTGTGTCGGGTTTCCATGTCACGTCATGAGATCCATGATCCTTGACCTTGCACATACTAGAAACATTCCGATTCAACCCTTCAGTTCCACTTGAAGGCTACAAATAGGCCAAATCCGAGCTATAGAAAAGAGGAGAAGAATTCAACTTTGAGAGCAAAGTTACTTTGGATAAATTATTCATTTCATATTGAATCTGCATCCCTTTGTCTTTTTAATTCTGAACACATTGTTTAGCCCCCAAGCTCTTCCCTACATGATTGAGAACCTCATTGTATCTCTTATATGAACTTGCCTTTGGTGGAGGATTGAAGTGGTGGAGGCCCAGTTGGAAGGAACTTAGTTTCTTGGTTCCGAACCGTGTCGACACAAAAGTTTGTAATTCATTTACTTCTGCTGATTACATTTTAATAGAAATACTCTTTTCTCATCCAATTAATATCTTGCGAATATTTGAATTGTTATTCCATGGGCGTATTTGTTATGAATGTTGATGGATTATGCTATTGAATGTGCTAAAATTATATATTATCACAATATGCTTGCGTTTCTTGGTTGTTGAGGACTAGTTGCAGGTGTATCACTTTGGGTCAAGTGCTCAACGATGGACTTCATTGAATGTGTGGACGAGGATTGCCTTTTATCTTGTCTTGCTAGCATGTTTGTTTATATAGCATACTTGATATTAGAGTTGATTTATGCAGTCATTTCTGTCTATTGTGGTTTACCCCTAGCCATAGATATATTTTCCTCGTAACACAAGGTATCCCCCTGAATACATCTTCAAACTCTTTTAGGACTGCATAGTCTTCAATGTTTGACACCTTATCATTAGGTGTCTCTTCCATCCACGCGACAAATATTTGACATCCTTTTATGTAACTCTTCTTTAGTTGCAAGGCCGATATTTCTCTAATAGTTAATACTCTGTTAATCCCTTATACTGTCCTTAATTTTCCTTCCTCATTCAAGCAAGTAAATGCTTTGTTATAATAGTCTAGAATAGTATGATGTTTGTCCAACCAATCCATACTAATTAGGTAGTCATAGGAACCTAAAGGTGTGATGTTCAGATATGTGCTGGTTTTTAGTCCATTCATGTTCACTGAACATGCTTTGACCATCTCATTAATCTTTCTTTTTGATCCTATAGTTAGCTGCACCGTCCAAGGTTTTCCAAGTTTGCTTCTTGACAGATAAAACCTTTCCACCATATTAGGATCTAGATAGCTATGAATAGCTCCCAAATCAATTAAAATAGCAATGGGTTGATTATTGATCTTACTTCAACTTCAATCGTGTGTGATTGAAACTTAGCTTGCATGTTGTCCAAGGCTGCATACATCTTAGGTACACTTCTGCCCATGTCCTCCATTGTTTCATCTTGCTGCGCACTATGAACAACCTTCACTCTTTCACTTTTGCGCGGGCAATCTCTGTACATATGGTCTCCATTACAACCCCAATGTTGAATAGGTTGTTTCCCTAGACTTTTCCCCAATGGCTCTGTCATTCTAGATTCTTTAGTAACTGGATGTTCCTGATAGTTATTTCTGAAGAATGGTGGCTTAGTCCCCTTCTTCCTCTATTCCATCTTGCTTTTGTTTGTGTCTTCCCAAACTTTATGGTAACATGCTTTCCATTTTTGTTGCTCATAAAGGAACTTAGCCATTCTTATAGTTTCCTCCAATGTTTTGG
The DNA here is from genome assembly GCA_009831015.1 of Picea engelmannii. Taxonomy (NCBI): domain Eukaryota; kingdom Viridiplantae; phylum Streptophyta; class Pinopsida; order Pinales; family Pinaceae; genus Picea; species Picea engelmannii. The sequence goes on from ML802788.1 coordinate 7,721, forward strand.
GATCATCATATTGTATTTTGTCACTGATAAATGGTGGTAGTCCACTCAAATATCTGTAAATCTTAACTTTCTCATCTTTGATGAAGGAAACATATTTCAGTAGTTCTAAAAACCTTCTTTCATACTCATCTATAGTCATACTCCCAAGCTTGAGTTCAAAGAAATCTTTCATTTTCTTGTCATAGTACGTCTTAGTCAAATATTTCCCTTGAAAATATCTCTTTAATTCTCTCCAAGTCACTTTCTTATCCTCAATGCGTTGTACTTGCACATATTGGTCCCACCACATTGATGCTTTTCCCTTGAGATGATAAATAACAATTCTACCCTCTGCCAGTGAAGAGTAATTGTGTAATTGGAAATAATTTCTCATATCTAGCAGCCAAGTTTTTGCATCCTCATCCTTCTTCTGTTCACCATCAAAAGTAGGAGGTTTTATTTTATTCATTTCCCCATGTAGTTCATCCACCCCCATCTTCTTAGGTTTCTTAACATGAATTGAAATATTGCACGCTTTCCTAGTGGAATGTCCTGGAGAGTGATGGTGTTGTCTGTCAGAACTTCTGTTGCGCACTGATGTTCTCATGTTATCATGGAACCTATAGATTCCTGATCTGCTTGCCTCAGTCTGCTTATCCATTTTCTTCTCAATTATGTCCAATATCCGCATCAACTTAATGTTGAAGTCTTCCTGTAGCTCCTTGGCTTTCATAAGCCTCTCATTTTCAACTTTTTGACTCAATACATCCCTCTGCAAACACTTTATGGTTTTCACCAAGTTCATGCTTTCTTCCTTACCTTCTCCATATCCATTGGGATTTGTACCTTCATTACCCATATGGACATACATTCCTCTGATCTCTTCTTCATGACTAAAAATCCCCTACATATCTTCCATGATTCTAAGCTTGTGCTGATACTATTTTGATCTAATGTTGTTGGCTTTGCAAAATGTGCAACCAACAAAATTTGTTAGGCTAGATAATTTAACAAATCATGAACTGATGTACAATTATGTTTTCATACAACATCATAATTCTTTTTTATGATTTCTTAGGAAGTTAACTGCTCAGTCAACTTCACATGCACAATTATACTTCATATTTAGCACGCACAAGTTTACATACACAACGCTAAATATGTAGCGCATGCACTGCGTACCACTATCCAGTGTGCATATTTTCTGTTGTGCACCAATCTCTATTGAGCACAACTCCTGTGTCACGCACCAATACTCTGCATGTATTACTAGCACCACACCATACTACTTCATGGTTAAGTGTTTTCATACTGTGATCTAATAATTATACCTTCGAGCGACGTGATTATGCACGCACAATCATACCAAAGTTGCACGCGCACAAACAATTAAACTGCATTCTGCCAATATTTCAAGCGCACATCATGTGCATCACACTATGGCACAAGCTTGCATCTTGTAAAGACAAACTTAGTGCATTTTACCACACATCTATATACTATGCACGCCACATGTTATACATGGTGCAATGCCACACTTTAGTGCATATACCCTGCACATCCTTATTTTCTGTGCAACGCCGAAGTTTCAATGCACATACCCGTCCAACATCATTTCTCCACACTACTCACTCCACGCAGTATAGTACTCAATTTTTAGTGTGCACACCTGCACATCATTTTTACTTAGTGTGCACACTTCTCTCAACACTTAACTGATTTTTCCATAATTTTCACTGCAGAAATTGGGGATTTTTCCCGATTCCCAACCAATTTCCACCATGGACGTTCTGCATTCATGAAATTTGTTCAATTTCACTCCCGTATACTTAAATTCAACCTCTACATGAAAATTCTTGAGTGTTCCACTGGTTGACATTTCTGGTGTGAATTTTCCTAAATACTTCATAAATTTAGCAACATAAATTGGGGCTTTTACCCAATTCCTCTTAATTTCTTCAAATTTTCGTCATGGATGCAGTAAAACTTGAAAATTTGACCACTCTTAAATTCAATTCCTGCGAAAAATTCTTTGACATGATGTTAACCTGACCCATCCAAGCTAAGTGTCAAAAACTGGGCTCTGATACCAATTTGTAACACCCCCAGCCACCTGCTGGGCAATGTTACTTGAAAAATTTCTTACTCTGATACCAATTTGTAACACCCCCAGATTCTTGTTGGGGAGTGCCACTTAAAAACTCAAATCTGATACCATTTTGCCAGCAATTCCACTTAAATTTCTCTGACACAACTCTGTCATTAATTAAAAACATATAGATACTCTGCAATGCATGATTATATACATTTTATTAATAGATTTATACACAATTCATAACCGAATTATACACACAATATAAACAACATAACCCATGACATCAATTTGCATAAATATAATTGCAAACATAATTTAACACAAAACTAGAACTTATATTTTGAATAAAAGACACCAACTGTGCGAAGACCTTCCACGTTCCTACCAGCCTTAAACCGCACTTGTTCATAAATCTCCACAGTGGGTCACCCCCAAGTTGGGGGTAAACTCCACTTGGGCAAGGATTCCTAACCAGGATAAGGTATGTCACTCCACAAGAACTTAGTCACAGGTAACTCATACACATGTGACTCAATTACTGGAAAGTCCATCACAGATGCCAATTTGCATTGTCATCCTACAATCTTTCATTCCCACATGCCTTTCCCACCCTAGGAAGTGTGCTCCTTCTCTACTCAACAGTCCTTCGACTGTCCTACTTCCCTTCTAGGTATTCAAAAATATGCTGGATATGAAGTCTCAGAGCCATGTCACTGCAGTTTGACACCTCAGGAAATAATTCCCAACAATTCTCTCACATGGAGAGAATGCAATCTTCCATAGGCCCGACAACCTGTCTCTTCAATCCAACGTTCCACGGGCCTAACAAATCACCTCTTCAATTTATCTCTCCAAGATAAGTCATACACATGTATCTATGAAAATATTCAACATACTAATCACAGTAACCATCAGGCTCATTACAACAACAAACCAATTCACTCACTGAATAGTTCTATGATAGAACAGTCTACTCGGTGGCAGAACAGTCGGCTCACCTCCCAGCTCGTGATGGTCGAATGAATGAATCATTCAAATTCCAGAATGGAATAAGTCCAAACCATTTGACTACATGTTCCCAACTTGACACCTATCAGGTTGAGAACTGCCATCATTCCACAACATGTTCCCAACTTGACACTTGTCATGTTGAGAATTGTTTTTAGACACTTGTCCCCTCCCTAGGACTTAGGATATAGGATTATATCCTTACTTTACACTTTTTAAGAAATATTAATAAAATATTCCTTTTTGGATTTAAACCCCTTTAACCCACCCCCCTTAACCTAAGTTAGTGGAGATTAAGCCCCCCAAACTCTTATACCTGGTCGGTCTGTCGCAGGGATATATTTTCATTAATTTTCATGTGATTGCATTTACATATTAGTACAAAAGTACTGATATTTTGCATACAGGTGCATCAGCCTCAAAATATATAGTTTGCGCACTTAAAATCAATGCACGTGGAACTTCTGGGATGCACACACTCTTTCATTAGTGCACCAACCTCACGCCCTTTCACAAAGGCATGTTACATCATGACTTATATACAAAATGATTCTCTGCCCTTCAAAAACCCGCGCACTGAATCCAGGGTTGCTCCCCTATTCCTTTAGTGCATCATCATTTTGTGCTAATACTTGTGCGCGCTGCATTCATTACGTTGTTTCACTTTCAATGCTCCATTCTTGTGTACTTACATAGGTGCATGCCAAATATAAAATTGTGCGTTGTAGCCATTCACGTGCACTCCTTTGATATGAGATCTTCGTGCACTGACTTAATACACACATAACCAAATCAACAACTTGTTACTTTAGCTCACTAAATTATAAGTAAAGTACACTTACATTGATATTTACACTTAGGAATTGACCTAGGGGTATTATAGATAGAGTAAAAAAAGGAGTCAACCAAGAATTGTTGGTAGTCAACTTGAACGGGAAGAATGCAGACCAGGTGACTTGGGTGATTTTCGCTTGCCTTTTCTATGGGACATTGGATGAGGCATAATGCACCTTGGTGACTTACAAATGATTTTTCAATGGCTCATAGATTCGTTAAGGGGTTTTTGGTTGGAGTTGGCAGAAGTATTGGTGCGAACATGCCTAAGGCATGGAATTTCTTTGAGGTGACTCATTCTACTTGTAGCACTTTGGACAGTTTGTTAGGACGTTTGAGGAGTGTAGGCATGTTGGCCACACTCATTATAGATGTTGAGTTGCATTGAGGTGACTTGATGAAAAGAGGTGAGTTGACGACTTGCCTTTGTTTGGAGGATTGTGCAAACATGAAGATTGTAACATGAAGAAATTACTCGACACTACTACATATGACCAAATTTGCCACGGTTTTTCATTGCTATTGTCCCACATATCTGTCGCACTTTCCACGAAAGCAAAGACTATTTTTTGTGGAAATTTTTTCATCGCTATACCCATGTACCAGGTTTTCATGGAAACAACGATGACATAAGGTCGTCACGTGTTACCATCCTCAAGATAGGTTTACCTTGAAAAGTGTGGCAATAATGACGAAACATCATCATAATAGGGACAAAAAACCGTGCCAAAGTAAAAAACTCACCAACATCTTATGACGCAGATGCCATATGTGTGATGAAAAAGCATGGAAAGTTGCGACGGAATTTCATCCCTATTGCCACAAAAATCCTTGGTAGCGTAAAAAATCACCGACATTTTACGATGCAGATGGCATATGTGTGACGAAAAAGTGTGGAACATTGCAACAAACTTTCGTCGCTATTGCCACGAAAATCCTTGGTAGGGTAAAAACTCATTTTTGTATTGCGACGAACTTTCGTCGATATTTCCACGAAAATTCTCGGTAGAGTAAAAACATTTGCAATGAAATTTTGTCGCTATTTCCACACCTCCTGTAGGTTTCAAAAAAATAAATCTACATGCGAATCTACATGAATAGTTGGAAATAGTTGTAGAGAAGCAAATTTGTATAGTTGATAAGCTAGTCCCTTACACTACTATACTTGAGAGATAGCTATTGGCTAACCATTGTAGCCACCCTATGATATATTTGTATAAACCTCACCTACTTGATAATGATGATTCTTGGAAAATTTTCCAAGATGATAGGGACATTTGTTGCTTTTTTCTTATTCAGAGCAAGTTGATACTCTAATGTCATTCTCATAGACAAAAAAAGTTTCCCAAGGGCTTACTACCTTTGGATAATTCCTTTTCCCTAAGTGATGTTTGGAGTAAGAACACATCCTCTCAAGAGGCTTCAAAGAGAAAGGTATCATACACTATCCTTATGAATATTGGTGCAGATGATGACCCTAAAACTTTGTCTATAAGCGCTAATTGTTTAGAGTTAGAAAATACAAATAATATTACTTTATTCTTTGAATTCAGGGATTTCTTTGTTTATTCATATGATGACTTTTGTGGTTATTACCTAAGAATTATCCATCATGATATTACTATAAAATACAACACTATTCCTATTTGGAAAAGACAACAACTAGTTACTCTAGCCTTTGAGGCCACTATTAGGAGGGAAGTTGACAAAATTCTCAATGGCAATATCATAACTGGTTCTATATCCAGTCCCACTTGTTGGATTTGCCTTTGTTTTTTCTAAGCTCGTCTCAAATTTCATGTCTTAATGCTCGAAATCGAAAGATGATTTTCATATTTTCCATCTGTGGTTTCAAAATCTCTGAAGTCTTATCACGTGAGCGGCGATAGTTATTGAACTCTTGAGGCGAGTTCTACTTTTTGTCAAAAAATTTCCCCCCTTTGTTCTACCTCTGGATTTCGTATGTTGGATGCTATAGATCATGTAGTTCACAAGTCCCGAGCAACAAAACGACGAAATCGTTTTAAAATTTTACCCAGGGAAGTAACAAGAGTAAAATTTTCCTAAATCACGGTTAAACATCATCGGGTTTTCGCATCTCGGCGTTCACTAAATCCAAAAGTCTTATTGTCGTAACCCCGATAGCTGAAACCACAAATTTCTTGTTTTAGTATCCTGTTTCAAGGTTAAAGGTAAAAGCTTAGCCATGGTTAAGTTTTGTAGGAAATTCGCAACTCGACGTGTTCTCTTTTAAAAAGCTACACTGTCAAAGCCCCGAGTCGCGAAGTCACGATAAATATATGAACATAATTAATTAAACACTTAATCCAATTTTATCCTCCCTTTTAATTTAAACATATCATCGTGATCTCGCGGTTTCGCAACTCGACATGCAAACTTCTCGGAAGCTATACCTTCGAAGCTCCGAGTTGCGATATGGTGATATAAATAATTACATAATTAATTAAGTGCCTAATCACAATTATGTTTTTATTAACCAAAGTCAATCATCGCAACTTCGGGTGTTAGAGGTTCAAAGGGTTAAAGCAAAAATTCCCGATACAACGAGTACCGAAAGATTAATTAACTTTGGTAAAACTGGATTAATTGAGTTAAACCAGTATCTCCCGTGATTTGATGCATGCACGATTTACGAGGTAGTCGTAATTCTTCCTTACGCCAACTGGCATTTCGAACCACCAAAATTTATGGCATTAATTAGAAACAAGGCGAATCGACAAATAAAGATTGGGTTTTTATTGCTAAATTTATTTTTAAGCGTGATTTGACTGATTTGTTCTTAAAAAGTACTGAGTTTTCGAATATATAGAGCTGTTATCCATTATAACAAATTCATTTCTATATTACGCAGAGCACACTTTCTCAACGAGCTAATTTCTATATGTATACGTATTTTTATCGCAGAAGAGCTAAAGCAGGATCTCCCGTCATGGCCTCACGAAAAGCGTCTAAAGCCAACTTTGAGGTTTCAGGACAAGGTTTGGAGAATGTCGCTGATACTTCACCTCGAAGTGTCAACTCTGTCCTGAACTGGTCGTTCGTTTATGATGTTCTGCAGGCCGAATTAGTGGATATTCTGATAATTCCAGCGACAATGAAAAAGACGACATAACCACCAAATATAAGATCTTCATTCAATCGGGAATGCATAAAGTATTGGCCAGGCCACGACTGCTCCCTTACTATGATATGGTCCGATGGGCATTAGACCATGTGGACATACCAACCAGAACCATCATCAATGAGCAGAAGGTCACCATCGAGACTTTCAGACCTGAACATCTGCAAGCTATGTACAAGTTGCCCATAGTGTCCGGCCTTACATATGATGACGAATTCTTGGAGAAGTTCAAACAGAAGGAATGTGTGCAGTATGACAAGACTATGTCTATCTTAATAAGAGATTGGGTTTCACACCCTGCGAAGTTCAGGGCAGATAGTAATGGTATATATTCAAAAGCTTCCTTAGAACCATAGTTCAAGTATGTAGCTATGATGACATGCAGATTATACAGGAGAGATGACACCTCACATTTCTTTCTTCAATGGATGCCTCTAATACATCAAGTCACTGAAGGCTGTTCCTTCGATTGGTCGAAAATGCTGTCTGATAGCTTGACCAGTCGGGTTACAGAGTATCGGGCGCAGAAAGAGAGCAGAAATATTTCTTCATTTTTTATGTCTGCATACATTATGGACGCCGTGTGCTTTCTAACACCATTTCCCTTAATGAGCTGGAGTTGGACTCCAGCAGAGGCCGAGCCCATCCACGTTTATCATTTGAAATTGTGGGAAAACAAAGCGGCAGATTTCGTATATGAAATCTTCAACCGGGTGATGGTACCACTGCATGTCACTATTTTCGACCACCCGCCACCCAAGATATCGAACAATATAGTGATGAATTTGAGCAGTATAACTGACTGGTATGTAGAAGCCAAATTCTCATATCTCATAGTTTTCGGGGCTTCTGTTCCCCCGCATGCATTGCCATTATTCATCCCCAACAAGCTGTCTTGTCGTGAAGTTGCTAGACAAACAATAATCGGTGGCATAAGCAAGGAGCTTAAGGGATACTCAAAGAAGGTATGGCCACCTTTTCCTGTTCATTTAAATTCATATTCTTTGTTAGATTTTGGGCATGCTAAAGTTAAGGCAGCAGCCCTGGAAGAACTAAAATTGGTCCTTATTGAATTCAAGAAGCACGATCCACAAAGGGTCATGAGTAATCATTTGGCCAGTTGCGGACTCAAGAGATTTGAACACGAAAATTCGCCCTCGGATGAAATTTTTCGAGGCGCAAGATCTTATGCCAAGATTTTAGATCGGATACAAACCTTGGCACCTGAAGAGAGGGCCGATGTTCTGAAATTCCAAGAACATCGACACAGTTGTCTTCCCGCAGTATTACGGGGTGAGAATCCGAGTACAGTGGAGGTGAAACAAAAAGATGTCGGAGGCTCCAAAGATGTGACTCCCGGTCAAGAAAAACACTAGGATGGGGAAGAGAAAACTAAGAGTCCGAAAGCAGAAATAAAGACTCCCGACCCGTCGAAGAAGCAGACTCCGGTTACTACTCCGGGGAAATCAACGAAGCAAATCGGAGATCCTATTGCATCCATTACTCCCTTGCAGTCAACTCAGGGAAATATTGATGCAAGGTGGATCTTAAATGAAGAATTGAGGCCTATAAGGGTGGAAGAGCTCCCTCCAAATGAGTTCTTCTTTGATAAGAAGAGAAAGGCAATGGTAAAGAGAGAATTCTATCAGGAAGGGGAATCGACAACCAAGAAATACAAAGTATTGACTGATGGGAAGGACAAGAAGAATGAACAGTTCACGATGGAAATAACTGGGACATTAGGGGCATATGCTACAACGAATCAATTTTCAGTCGGGGTTTTGAAAAACCAGCTGAAATGAAAAAATTGCCTCATCAAAACCCTAGAAGCCAGACTAGCCATAGCAATGGAGGCTACCAAAGACCAGGCGAGTGTAGGGATAGAGCAAGCAAGGTTGGCCGATAAAAGTGAGATAGAGCTGCTCAAGACTAAGCTCGAACAAGCAAAGATGGTGGTTTGGAATGGTCAGATACAAGCGGGCCAACAAAAAGATTTGATCGAACAACTACAGGCTAGAGTGGAAATCGCCGAAAGTAAAGTGATAAATATCAGGATGTTCCAGTCCCAGGCGATGGAAATTCGGAGCAGAGTTTCTGTGACCCAGCAAAATTTACTTTCCAAGGTAGAGGTGATTCGGGACAACTGCTTACTGGTTAATCAAGTTTTGTAAAATTTATCTGTTAGAGAAAGAGAAGCTGGAGCAGCACGAGTCGCTTTTCAAGAGGTTGTGATAGCTACAAACAACAGGGAATCGGGAAGTATTCTCAGGTTTCCCATTTTGGAGCAGACCAGAGGAAACATTCTATTAAAGGAATGAGAGCACAACATATAAGAATGTAAGCTGCAAGCCAAGAGGGTAACGAAATCCTTAGAAGAGGCTTTTAGTTCTATAGATGATAATCTGCTAGGCATTGTTAACGAAGGTAATGCTGAGACATTGATTCAAATGAATATGGCGAAAATCTCATTGGATTTAAAGGAAAAAGAGGAAAGAGATTCGGCAGAGATCTCACAAGTGACTATGGCACACATAGTCCAAATAGATAAATGTATGATTAAACCAAGTGTGCAATTGTGCGCCATAGACATCATAGACAGACAGATGGAAGAAAAGTTACCGCAATTAGCCCGAGATTGTTACTCTTTTGAAGCCAATTGTCAAGCAGAACCGTCAAGGCTGATATCTCGGCTGGTTGAAAGATGTGTCACCTGTACCGAGCATGCGCAAGGAAAAGCTTCTGGCACCAAATAAAGACAGAGAAGAAGAAATGGAACAATTTCTCTCCTCCCTATCATAACTAAAAATTTTGCAACGATTGAGATTCCATCTTATTGTAAAACTGTATAAATGTACCATAGAAAGAAGGAAAAAAGGGTTGGACCTTTTTGTGTCGATTGTAATAGAGGTTTTACATTTTGAGAGTTAATATAAAACAAATCCGAAGATTCTCAATTCCGTCATGACTATGTTATGAGTTTGTTTTCTTGTATCTCATATTTCGTTTCATTTCATATTCGTATCTGATGAATGCTTCGCTATAATTTAGTGCAACCTCTACTATAGTGAATGGATTTTGGTTTTCTATATTGTTTACCATTTTTCCTCTATACCAGCTATCAGTAGGTATAAGACCAGTCAACACTTTCAGAATTCTATATATATTTTATGCTTCATCGGGTTATTTCTTTACATTTTTCTTCTTCTGTTTATATGTGAGATTCTCCCTTGATAGGAGCCTTACTCAATAGACAGCTAAATTTTTTCTCCCACCTCATACATTTTATTAAAATATAACTCAATTACGGGAAAGGGCCTTTGATTTGCACCCCTTGTTCATTCCTGAAACCGTAAACTCTCTTTTATACGATCGAATTGAGACATCACTTAATCTCCCCCTGAGGTTTTTTCTTATTTTACTGTTTCTCCATGACTGTCCCTGTATCAAGACAACCTAATATCAAACCCAAACTATCAGATCAAACACATATTACCTTAAACCTTTTTGATACTATACTTAAAACAACCACTACCTGGGTTGAACTCGAATGATCATGGGCAACGATTGAACGAGATATAAACATCCAGGAACAGTTGGAAGCTAGACAATGCCAACACATAAATCATCCCTAGTTTCCCTTGTCGAAGGTTGACGTTTCTATTTTCTTTACCCTTTACTCACTTTCGGATGCCTAGACACTGTACTTCTAAGCCTTAAGTACAGACTTGTTGACGGGAGAAATTGATCGTCTGTCAACTGGAAGAGCGAGTCCGATCCGAGGTTGTCTAAATAACCCAAGCCGTTTGGTGTAACTCGTTCTGACGGGTTTAATGACTCCGTTAGCCAATCTAAGAATCCTAAAATAAACAAATAAAAGAGAGAAGTAACTAACTAATTACTAAACATGCTATATATATGTACACATGTTCAAATGTAATTATAGTAGTTGTATTTAAACAGAAGATATACAAGTCTCGTTTATTTACATGATTTACAAGATGCAAGTTTTAATCGAAACTTACGAAAATCGATGTGAAAAATGATTACTTCTAGGAAGCAGATAAAGAAAGCACATCAAAATATTTATTGTTTTTCTTTTATAAATTTAAAGAATCTTGCAAAAAAGTTAATGAAACATGAACATGTGGATAGTCAAAGCTGAACCATACATTCATTGTTTCATTCATAAACAACTTAACTAAATAACACACATAATAACCTGTCGCTAATCGACGAAACTGATATTTATCTTTCTGTGTTGTATGAGCTACTGCTTGTACTGTTGTTAAGGGAAACCTATAACAGAACAATACTAGCACTTCTAGAATACATTCAAAGAAGTATTTGATATTGGATTAAATTAATAACAACAGGAAGACAACTAATTAAAAATCGTGTGATCTTAAGATAATCAATATTTAAGAACGAAAGAAAACTCAATTTTGGCTGTTGATATTATCCATCATTTAACATTAGAAATAACTTCCATAATAATCAAATGATGGGCAACATATAAGAAATGGAATAAGAAATTATGGGCAGCATATAACATTTAACAATATGAAAACACTATATGATGACAAGCTAAAGCTAAAATCAACCATAATAACATTTTCATAATACAAAAATAATGAAAGAATTAAATGGAATAAGTATCACACAGGTCTAAAGCCAAAGATGAATTACTTTCCCATATTCTTTC
>ML802788.1:40780-77338 GCA_009831015.1 Picea engelmannii
ATTTTAAATGTCGTCTACCTACTAAGGACGAGAGCTATCCGCTCAAGGTCCATTTACAATATACAAGTGTGCCTCATCTTAATGGCTCATTTAAGATTTGCGCAACAATTCCAAAGTGTTTTCAAAATTTGTGCTGGCTTGTCGAGCTGTCCTCCGCTTCCGTGCTGGCTTGCTTGATGTGTTGGCGATGCTCCTGCATCATACTCCCTTGCTTGAAAAATTTCATGGGCTCCTGTCCATGAACTCCTGCACGGTCTGTCCATGCTTCTGTATCTCAGCTTCAGTCTCCCAGGTGGCATCTTCAACTGGATGGTTCTTCCACTTGACCAGATACTCAAAATATTGTTTTCGCCTGGTCCTCTTACTCACTCTCTTGTCCAGTATGCATTCCATCTGTGGCTTCTCTACAACTGGCATTTGCTTCGTCCACTGGATCGCTGGATGCTCATCTCCAGTCTCTGCTTCTCCAGCTCTATATGGGTACAAATATGAGACATTGAATATTGGAGAAATTCTGATCCCATCGGGTAGTTCAATCTCATAAGCATTGTCCCCAAATTTTCTCAAGACCTTGCATGGCCCGATTTTCTTCATCTTCAGCTTATTGTATGCTCCTCTTGGGAACCTTTCTTTCCTCAAATGTGCCAGAACCAGATCAACAACCTCGAACTGAAGTTGTCTTCGATGTTGATCTGCTTTGCGCTTGTATTCCTGACTTGAATTCTGCAACTGTTCCTTCACCTGGCTGTGAAGTTCCTTCATCACCTCAGTGAATTCCTCTGCACTAGCGCTCCTAGTAGCAGTCTGTCCTGAATCTCTCAGTTCAAAAATTCCCTCAACTGCATGCCATAAACAACCTGAAATGGACTCTGGCCTATGCTCCGATTCACTGAGTCATTGTACGCAAATTCTGCCTGTGGTAATATATTGTCCCAACTGCTGTGGTGCTCTGTCACCAAGCTTCTCAGTAAGTCTCCTAGACTTCTGTTGACCACTTCTGTCTGTCCATCTGTCTGAGGATGATAAGCTGAACTAAACATCAAATTAGTCCCCAACTTATTCCATAAGGTCCTCCAAAAATGTCCTATGAATTTTGTGTCTCTGTCCGAAACTATACTTTTCGGCAACCCATGAAGTCGAATGACCTCTTTGAAGAACAGATTTGCAATGTGAGTTGTATCACTGGTCTTCTGACATGGGATGAAATGTGCCGTCTTGGAAAACCTATCCACTACCACAAAGATTGAATCAACACCTCTTTGTGTCCTTGGCAACCCCAATATAAAATCCATGCTTATCGCATCCCACGACCTTTTTGGTATGGGAAACGATTGATAAAAACCCGCATTCTGCTTTCTTTCCTTCGAATGCTGGCAAATTATGCATCTGTCTACAAATATTTTGACATCCGCTCGCATTCCCAGCCAAAAATATGACTCATTCAATTTCGCAAATGTTTTGTCATTACTGAAATGTCCTGCCAATCCACCATTGTGTTTCTCCTTCAACAGATTCTCCCTCATGGAGCATTTCGGAATACACAGTTGATTGCCTCTAAACAACAATCCTTCCTGGATCATGTATTCTATCCATGGGCTTCTGTCTCTGAGAACTGGATTCTCAGCTACTTCATACGCTTCCTAAAAATCTGGATCATCTGCGTACATATTCCTGAGATCATCAAAACCTAAAGTGCGGACTCCGAACTCCTGCAACAACAAACACTTCCTGCTCAAAGCATCAACAACTTTGTTAGTAGTACCAGAAATATGTTTAATAACAAATGTGAAATTCTGCATATACTCAACCCATTTTACATGTTTCTGATTCAACTTCTCCTGTTGAGTCACAAAATGCAGTGCATGATTGTCACTGTACAATACAGATTCTTTGGGTATCAAGTAATGCCTCCATTTCTTTAATGCCTATATGATAGCATAAAACTCCTTATCATATGTGGATTATTTCAATTTCACTTCATTCAGCTTCTCGCTGAAATATGCTATCGGCCTGTCTTCTTGACTCAAGAGTGCCCCGATTGCAAATCCGCTTGCATCGCATTTCACCTGAAATGTTTTCTAGAAATCCGGCAACACCAAAACCGATTGTTCCGTGATCTTCCTTTTCAACAGATTGAAACTCTTTTCAATTTCTTCTATCCAGTGAAAAGACTTATGATAGTTCTTCACTGTATCCATCATCACTGTGCTAATTCCACTAAAATTCCTGATGAATTTTCGGTAGAAACTAGCCAAACCATGAAAACTTCTCACCTCGAATACATTCCTCGGTGATGGCCAATTCTTGATCACTTCCACCTTATCCAGATCCATCCTCAACTCATTTGCTGAAATAACAAATCCCAAATAAATGAGTTCTATCTTCATGAATGAGGACTTCTTCATATTAATCAACAACTTCTCCTGCTGTAGTTTCTACATCGCTGTAGCCAAATGCTTCAAGTGCTCTTCCAATGATTTACTATAAACCAGTATGTCATCCAAGTATACGATGACAAATTTCCCGATGAACTCCCTCGGGACTTCGTTCATCAACCTCATAAAGGTACTTGGCGCATTTGTTAAGACAAACGACATAACAAGCCATTCATACAAACACTCAGTTGTTTTGAATGTTGTCTTCCATTCATTGCCTTCTCTCATGCGAATCTGGTGATATCCGCTTTTCAAATCAATCTTTGAAAAGTACCTTGCTCCGCTCAAGCAATCCATCAGATCATCCATTCTTGGCAATGGAAACCTGTACCTGATGGTTATCTTATTGATAACCCTTGAGTCGGTACACATCCTCCAGCCTCCATCTTTCTTCGGATTGAGTACTGTTGGAACAGCACATGGACTCAAGCTTTCCCTGACTAACCCTTTGTCCAACAACTCCTGGACTTGCCTTTTAACCTCCTCATTCTTCTGCGGCGTCAATATGTATGCGGCTTTATTTGGAAAACTGGCTCCTAGTATGAGATCAATATGATGACTCACACTCCTGACCGGTGGCAATGAACGAGGTAGTTCATCCACTATTATGTCATCAAACTCTTCCAGTAGTTCCTGAACTTCATCCAGTAAATCATCTACTCTTGTACTAGTAATAACAATCCGCGGCTTCCTGAACACAAAGAATGGTGGATCCTCCTTCTTCTTAACCTCGGTAAGAAGTTCCTTTCTACTCATGAGAAGTACTATGTTGCTTACTTTCGGCTTCACCTCCTTATCCTTTATCGGAAGCAACATGTGTGTCCTCTCATTTTTCTCTAGGGTGCATGTGTTCATTCTCCCATCATGAATCACATTTATGTCATATTACCATGGTCTACCCAGCAATAGATGACAAACATCTATGGGAATAACATCACATAAGATCTTATCATTATATCCACCTATATTGAATTCAACCAAGCATTGTTTAGTAACAGTTACCTGGTGCCCTTTCTGTAGCCACGAAACTCTGTATGGGCTTGGATGATCAGTCGTCTCCAGCTCCAGCTTCTCTACCATCTCCATAGATACGAGATTATCCATGCTACCACTGTCTATAATGACCTTGCATACCCTATCCTTGGTCTTGCAAGCAGTCCTAAGGAGTATGGTCCTTTGGACTGAATTTTCCACCTCCTTCTCGAGTGTCAGAAGGACTTTTCACATCATGAGCGATCTTCCACCTTCAGCGTCTTCGGCCTCAACATCCCGCATCTGTGTTTCAGTGATGTGAGCTTCTCCAATGTCCTTCTTTTTCTCTGGACACTCGTAAGACTTGTGCCCATTCTTTACGCATGTGAAGCATGTGATTACTCCACCTCTTCCTCTTCCTCTACCTCTAGTATGAGGAAAAGTGTTGTTGTCAGCATAATCTCCTCTCTGTTCATTATGCTGCCCTCTCTGTTCAACATATGGCCCCCGCTGTGAGGTTCCACCTCTCTCTGCACGATTCTGAGGTTTCTTCCATTCCTCCTTGGGCTTCTGGTATTTGTCCTGGGCAACTGCTTTGCCTCTGGGCTGACTTCTGCCTCGACCCCTCTGACTCTGTTTTTGCCTCTGCTTCTCTTCAGCTTTCAGAGCCATCTGATAAGCATCTTCCACCGTTCGGATGGTTACCATGCTCATCTCATCCTGGATATCATATCTCAGGCCATTCATGTATCTGGTAACTTTTTCATCATCGCTCTCCCGATGACCTGCCCTGATGTTCAGTCGATAGAATTCCTTAGTGTATTCTTTCACTGTCATCAGCTTCTGCATTCTCCTGAACAGAGTAATTTGATAATCCCTGGGGATGAATTTCACCTTCATCTTCACGATCATCCTGTCCCATCTCTTGATCTTCTGATTGCCCTTGCAGTGCCTGTCAACTTGTAATTCATCCCACCACAATGCTGCATGTCCTTTTAAGCATGTAACAGCATGCTTGACTTTCTTGTCCTCTTCGACATCTTCGTAGTCGAAGTAAGTATCCAGAGCTCTAATCCAATCTAGTAGCTCCTCTGCATCCAAGTTTCCCTCATAAATTGGAGTGTCCATATTCGCTCTTGCACCCATCCTAGCAATAGCTTTTATCAAACGCTCATTTGATGCATCTCCGGTTGTAACTTCCTCCTCTCGTTCAGCCTCTATTTCACTATCAGAATCACTCAGATCCCCTGCACTAGCTGTGCGTCTTTGCACTGTCTCCATGTCCTCAAGTCTTGCTTGGAGGTCTCTCATCTATCTCTCTATGGCTGGATCATTTATTTTCCTGCCTCTTCTTCTCTGCACTTCCCTATCCTCTGGATCAGGTGACTGCCTATCTCTCCTTGGCGGCATGGAGAATTCTCCTCTTCTCTGCTACAGAAAGCAAAGAACAATCTGTCTTAGCTCTGATACCACTTGATGTTGTGTATCAGAGTACTCCTTACCTCTTATGCCTTCCTCACCTGAAATATATAGACAAGAATCTAAAGCTCGGATACCAAACTGACGCAGTGTTGCACCCGCAGGCACGCCTGCTCACAGGATCTTCTCTTTCCTCAACCCGAAGAACACTAACCGATCCTTCTATTTCCCTATCGAGAAATTTGCACCCACAGATCTCTTTGCACGACTCCCCCTCTCTTTACTTATTAGGTAATCAGACTTCACAACCTTGCGAGGTCAGTGATCGAGAGCAGGACTCTCGAATCTCTGAGACCCGATATGAGTCAACGCCGACCCTCCGTTCCTTTGTCGGGACTTTCTCTATCAGGATCTTGGAACTCGCGGTGTCAAGCAACTCAGTTCTCTGACTCCCGAGTCCCGATATGCCGAAACTCCGATGAGCTTGTGGCTTTGACTTTTCAACGGTCCCGTCACCTCGTCGGGATTTCGGACTTCGCGGGATCGCGAATCCTGATGTCCAATGTTTTAGGACTTTACTTTTCCTGAACCCCGATACAGTGTGCTACTTGTACACCACCAACTCCTGTGGCCCCACACTGTACTTGTAGATGTCGGGATATCACGTATCACAATTTCGCGACTCCCGTTACCAAATCTTCGATTCCTTTCTTACGAAATCCCGATAGGCGATTTCGCGAATAATCCAACGCCCCTGGCTGGCTTGGATCAACGACTATGCCCCTTCTGAGATTTAAACACTATGGGAATATCTGTAGTATCCCCTTGCACCCCCGCGAGATCCAACGACTCACGGTGATTCGTTGATTTTCCCTGGAAGATATCGACCGTCCGTTCTTCCTTATGCAATCCACGAAATGACTAAGTGTTCTTCCATAGAACTTATCCACCTGCGTGCAAACTTGCGACGCTTCTTGCCAACCTTCAAGGCACAAATTTTCTACGCTGTCCTTCAACAAATTCGAAGGTCCTATCCCTCCTGAGATTTTCCCCACGACCTCAAGTCCTTCAAGAAAACTCTTGCACACACTCCTTGCGGCAAACCTTCAACAACGCCAAAGTGTTGAAGTCACTTGACTCTGCACACACCTGTAACAATAGTCTGTCAAATGCTTCACTTAGGTTCGCAACCCTGAGACTTTTATCCAGCCTGTGCACTCCTTGCACGGCTCCTGTGCCTAACTGCACTTCTGGATTAATGAGAACAAAAACTATCTCTATCTGAACCCTCTGTCAACGCACTCCTTGCGAACACTTCAATTGCACTCCTTGCAGGAATTCTCTGGCTCAAATAGAGAAACAATTGAAACTCATTCCATCTCCCTCTTAGACTTCAATTCATAGGTGAAATCACATACACAACATATAAAAGCAAATTTATAACAGGAAGCAAATGTTCATGAGACTATCATTCAGCACCAATACACAGAGAACAACACAAACCATGAATTTGAATCAAAGCTTTCTATTAATTCAAATGTCTGTACATGGGTGTTTTTACATAGCTCTCTGCTTCTTCTTGCTCCAAATGCTTCTGAATAATGTTACAATGCACAATGAGGGTGTTTATATCCCATTTCCCTCTTGCGCTCTACAACTGTCTAGTCTAGAATTAAATTCTATCTACTTTACATTAACTATTTTAAATGCCGTCTACCTACTAAGGACGAGAGCTATCCGATCAAGGTCCATTTACAATATACAAGTGCGCCTCATCTTAATGGCTCATTTAAGATTTGCGCAACAATTCCAAAGTGTTTTCAAAATTTGTGATGGCTTGTCCAGCTGTCCTCCGCTTCCGTGCTGGCTCACTTGATGTGTTGGCGATGCTCCTGCATCACTCCCCGAGCTTGGTATGCCAAAATGGACAACTTTCTTATTGCCACTGGATTCTCTAGATGCCATTTTGATCCTAATGTCTATACCAAGAAAGTAGGAAGCCATCTCATAATCCTTGCCCTTTATGTTGATGACATTATCCTTACTGGTAGTGACTCAAAACTTTTAAACCATGTGAAAACCAACCTTAAGAAGAAATTTGAAATGACAGACTTAGGTTTTTTGAACTATTTCCTTGGCCTCCAAATTTTTCAAACCAATGAAGGAATTTTTCTTTACCAGTCTAAGTATGCTTGTGACCTTCTTCGTCGCTTTCACATGGACGATTGTAAACCAACTGCTTTTCCCTTCTAGTCTGGATTCAAGCTTACTGCCACTTGTACTTCTCCCAAAGTTGATGCCACCCTGTACCATTGGTTAGTTGGTATCCTCTTATACTTGAATAATACCCGTCATGATATTTCCTTTGTTGTTGGTCTTGTTGCCTGGTATATGAAAACACCCCATGAAAGCCATTGGAAAGCAGCTAAAAGGATACTTCACTATGTCCGTGGTACAATTCAGTTCGGGATACATTATAGTTTAGGGGGGACTCGTTTATTGGTTGGTTTCAATGATTCAGATTGGGACGACTACCCTAATGATCAGAAGTCTACTGTAGGTTATGTTTTCATCCTTGGCTCAAGACCTGTCACTTGGGCTTGTAAGAAACAACATGCTATTGCACTTTCTTCAGCAGAAGCATAGTACCAAGTAGTGGTAAATGCAGCAACAACATCTGACCAGCCTTTGGTTCGATAATCAGAGTTCCATCAAGCTCACCAAAGACCCAGTTCAACATCAACGTAGAAAACACATCAATATACACATGCACTTCATCAGAAAGCTCATTCATGATCAAGTTATTGAAGTGCTCTTTTTCCCTATAGAAGATCAAGTTGCAGACATTTTCACAAAGTCTCTTACAAAAGAGAAGTTTTCCAAACTTCGATCTATGTTAGGAGTTCAAGAAGTTGTCATTAAGGGGGGATAGGCTCTAATGCCTCCTTCCTTCTCCTATTGTGTCACCATTGTAAATCCTTCAATCCTATCCCAAGTTGTTCTTAAGGGGGGATGTTAGGATATTTAGACACTTAGGAGTTAGTTGAGATATACTTGGTTTAATGTGTTGTTAGGTAAAAGTGTGTTTCTTAGTGTGTTTCTTTAGTATGCATTTGTATTTAGGAAATACGATGGTCATGATATGTTCCCGACATCTAGTGATCCGATGGTTCATACTCTCCTCGATATTAACGACCATTGATAAGTGGCTTAGCACCCAATTGGTCCATGATCTCTATTTAAAGAGCATGGAGGGTCATTTGCCGATGATCGTTTGTGATAAAATCTCTTGTAAAATCTCTCTGTAGTCTTTTTCTTTTGCATTAATAAACTGCTCCAAGTGGTTGCATTGACTGGGGTAGTGGATGTTTCCCCGTAGGGGTTTTACCACGTGAAAACATCGGTGTGTTGATATTTGATCTGGTTATGTGAGTGGTTATTGAAGGTGTTCATCCTCTGTTGGAATACTTGTGTTGTCGAACACATATATAAACAATTTGAAAAAATTTCAATGTTAGCCCCATTCACAGGTCACTGTTGCTCGTGTCTAATCCTACTACAAATTCCTTGTAAAATTTGAATACAAGATTTGAATAACACAAATTCAAAACTACAAATTCAATTTAAAAGAAATATAGTTGAATATAGCAAAAAGGAGAGGCATACTGTTTCAACGCAAAGCAAAACCAACAATTTTTGTTGTAGATACTATTTCAAATTTGGACGAAATATCATTAATTATCTATTGTTAATAAAGGAATAATTTAATATAGTTTAATATGCAGGAACAAAAAATGTAAAAAATCATTTTGATAAAATAAAATTGGAAAAATAAATGTGTAATATATTAAATCTACATCAACATCTAATAATTACCTTTCACAGTCCTCATTTTACCTTTCCCCAATAGGACCTCCCCTTCAAATTTGTTGATGGAGTCGAGATGCCAAATGTGAGGCACATTCATATTTTCGGCTAATTTAGGTAGATATTGGCTAATATACACCATGCAATGATATACCATATATCCCTCAACCATTGAACCCTTAGGACGTGCTCTTTGTCTAACAAAAGTCTTCAATGACTTCAACTGCCTCTCCACCATCCACATCGACCTTGTATGTATTGGTCCACATAATTCAATCTCCTCAACTTGGTGTATGAGGTAGTGTTCTTGTGCATTGAAAAATGTTGGAGGTAGATGCTGTTGCATTTGACACATTAGTTGGGGAATTTCTCTCTTCCAATACCTTATATATTCTTTATGGATTTCTTTTGATGATAGCCACCTACAAATGTCCATGCAATAAAATAATATCAAGGCATACATAAATTTGTAGATAAAACATAATATGTCAATAAGTTCCTCTACAAATCACATAAGAAGTACATTTTCCTTATAAAACATTACTTCCCTCATGTATTTTCCAAGTACATAAATATTTTTTTTTATGTTGTTGTCAAAGTCGTCTGGGAGAGATAAAGGTAGAACATACTGTAACAAAAAACAAATAATAATTATTTGTTTCCAAAAAATGCGTACCAATAAGGAAATATATTATAACCTACTAATTACCTTAATGAATGTATGCCATTCATGTGTTTTAACCCCACTAAAATCACCTTTTTTCGTTAATATATTTTGTATGTTCAACAAAACCCCCGTCAGAAACCTAATTTTTCAAATGACCTCTTTTACAATATTGCTCTGTTGCTCCATCAATAACCAAGGAATACTTGTATTCTTTTCATGACCATCGCCATTATAATTAATAATAACACTTTGCAATGCGTTATTAGCTTCTTGGATGTCACAACAAATCTTTCCAGTTCTCTCTTTGTCAGTCCTTCCATCTAATATTTGCCATAACAATTCTGTTAAGTTCTTCCCGATATGCATTTTATCAAACAAATGAACTATTTATAGGTGCTCGTAGTATGGAAATCTACTGAATTGCATCAGGTAACTTTTCATTCCTCGTGGAAGCCAATTCGTTCCTTAATGAGATTCATGAAACATCAACAAATTGAAATTAACACTAATTAATAAAAAAAATGAAATTAATACTAATGAAATTAACCAAAGATTTATATAATATGTCATACATAAATAATTTTCATACCTTGACAATTTCTAATATATTCCAACTTCCATAGGCGAGGTGTCATTCTTCGTGGTTTTTTTCCATTCTCTTCTTTACCATTGGATTTTTCTTTGTCTGTAGTTCGATAAATATGGTTCTTAGGCAGAAAGTGCCTATAATCATCAAACACTTCCTTTCCTAAACTCTTTGAACGACGAGATTTTATCTTGGGACCACAAACTGGACATGCAAATTTATCCTTTATTTGAAGACCTACAAGATATATGAATTAATGTAGTGTCGAATTAGAGTTACAATTTAAAATAATGCATGATATTTTCAAGAAATATATATAATATTAAATCACCAAATAAAGTAACAATATACCGCAAAATGTGTTAACCCGAGAGCATCATGAATTGTCCATGATAGTATTCCATGGAATTGAAATCGTTTTTTCCCTATTGGTATAGAGATGTCATACACAGTGACACCAACCCATAACTTCAACAAATCATCAATAATAGGCTCAATATATATGTTCATATCTTTAACCTGGTACTTACCTAATTGGTTCAACATACTACATGATTAATTATACTTATCTAGATGCCATTATATATAAAAGAAATAATTACCATGCATGAAACAAAGAAATGAAATATTTTTTCATACTTTAAAGCAAATAAAAGATAATTAAATACCTAGAACAATCATTGCCAACATTGTGTGCTCTCTCTTGATCGACATCCAAGGAGGAAGGTTATTGTTTATAACAAAAACATGCCACACTAAGTACGTAGAACGAAGCTCTCCAAATGGATTGACACCATCAGTTGCCAACGAAAGTCTAACATTATGAGGTTCTTCTTTAAAAATTGGCCACTTTTCTTCAATGTATTTCAATGCAGAAATATATGTAGGCATTCAAAGAACATCATCTCAACTTCTATTCTTTGCATGGAAATCCATAAATTGTGTTATACTTTGGCACCTGAACAACCGTCGGAAACACAGAATTATAGAGTATAATGAAGAACTTTGCGAGGCACCTTCTTTGACACTTTATTGGTTCAATATCTACTAATTTGACATTGTGGGTATTCATTTTCTAATGCATATTGTCCATAGTATATGATATGATAATTAGGACATGCATCGATAGCTTGATAGTCCATTCCAATTTCTTTCATAATCATGGATATTTCTCGATATGTGCATGGCAAAACATTTGACGTCGATAATAGAAATTCACTTAAAAATCTACAAAATTCAAAACAATAAGTCAATGTAAAAAATATTAATCATCAATATCACATCCATACTAATTTACAAATTAGAAAACAATAGCAATATAGGAAAAATTGAACCTTTTAAATATTTGTGAACATGCAGGCATAAATAATTAAAAAATTAAATACCTTAGTATCTGTGCGAGACATGTGTTTTATAAACCATTCAAAACCTTCAAGTTCACCAACAACAATATAACAGATAAAATATTTGTTGTTGAGCCTTCATAAAGAGGTTGACGTGACTTCTTGAGTAGAGGATTAACATCATGACTATCATCCTGGTTGTCCTCATCCATTAGAGAAAATGTGTGTTGGATCAATCTATGTATCTCATCTTCCTGATTTGAATCACTAACTTTATCTCCATCCAGATCATCATTAATAACTTGATCAACAGTTTGAATATTTTGATCTCGAAGTTCATCACCCTGTAAAGGAGTATTTCTGATAGTAATTGGCAAATAATTCTCTGGAGGTCGACATTTTGGGGGCATCGCCTATATATTTAAAAACAACATAGAAAAGTTAGTGTGTATAGAAAATATAAAAATCTTGATAAGAAATATTACTAAAATTCATGACATGGTGATTATTACAGAGAATACATGAAATACTGAATCCTCTTGCCAAGGGATAGTATCCATAACCCCCTTCGATGTGCCCCTTCTCCCTATAATGTCTTTCAGTTGTTGTTATTAAAATTCTTTTTCTTTGCAAGCCCCTGCAATCATAGCAAGGGAAATAACATTTTCCATGCCCCTTGCCTCTAATGATACTCTTAACCAAGCAAGCTTCCTGTCATTTTTGTTCATAGTGACAAATCCTTGTATTGACAAGTAATTGTCTTACCTACACCATACCAAACAGTAATTTGTCAAATTTTTATATTTTAGCTACTTCTTCATGATATTTTATCCACTCCTTTAGATTATGATATGTTTATTTATAGTGACATACAATCCTCACAATTATTTCTTCTAAGACATTTTGACATGCTTTTATTTATTTATTATCGATTAACTATTAATATTGATATGCTTCAATTTGTACTTTAGAGTACTGTGTACTGAACCACCATGGAAAATAATTACACACCATTTAATGAAAGTGGTCAAAATTTCTCAAACTTGAATCACTCGACACCAGACACTAGCCTCTAAGTTGTTTTGTAGAGAAAATGTCAATCTTTGAAATTCACCACTAAAAAAAGAATGCCAACCACTTGTCATCCACAATTGGGTTGGGCTGGTTTAAATTATGACGTGTTGATTTGCATCTACATACAATGGTCACAATTTTATGCTACTTATAGTGGTCACGGTTTTATTTTCTAAGACACTTTGACATGTTCTCATTTTTCATTGTCTGACTAGTAGATTTCATCATGTTAATGTAGATTTCGTCATGAAAATTTATATTTTAGCTACTCCTTATTAATAGTGTATAAACAAGTTACATCAACTACAAACTAGAGTTAATCACTACATCTAGAATTGTGTGTGATTATAAAAAAATGAGAGAAACAACATCACATAAGAATACAATGTTATATGACTAACCTAACCTAATACTATACTAAAAATATGACATTAATATATATAGGCACAATATCATAGAAACAAAAAAGTTAGAGAGCTAACAAGGTCTCTAAGGGATAGAATTAGACTTAAGAGGATTTTTTTCCACTTTCTATTTCAAACATTAGTCCAAACGGTAAAGTTGTTATGAGTTGGTGGTTTTGTAATAAGGATTAAATTTACATAAGGAATTGTAGGCTCAAATTAATCTAGATTGATAATGACATCTGTTTTAATGTTTGAATTGACTTATTGATGGAGTGATTTTCCCTCTTCTTAAAATACTTCTTCGGAAAATATTTTTCTTGACATTTCACATGAAATTCCATATAATATACTAACTAGATCCAAAAACCAATGACATGAAATATGGTACTACACATATAATATATTATCAAGGAAAAAACAAGCTACATGAAATTTCATTTGAACAAAAAATTATAAGTTAAATGAGTACATCAATAAAAAAACATACTAACCTTGCAAGTTCAAAATCCGAGCTATGTAGATCGAGAATTGGATTTGTTCAACCGATGGTTGACGGAAAAGAAAAACAACTCAAACAAAAGCTGCGAATAGTGTTGCAAATATAGAAATTGTGTTGCAAAGTCTCTTAAAGTCAGGTATATATAGATCAACTAGTCAACTAGCTGTTAGCAGATGCTTTTTGAGATAGGCAAAATTTTCGTGGCAATAGCGACGAAGTTTCATAGAAATAGCGACGAAAATCCCGCCCAATTTAAAAAACCTATTCATGGCAATAGCGATGAACTTTCGTGGCAATATAGACGGAAATCTTGCCCTATTTTAAAAATACATGAAAATAATGGAAACATGGAAAATTTTCATGGAATAATCCGCCCATATGTAGTAGTGTGGGCATGGACATTTATCTTTCTTTGGGGAATCATGGTTGAGGGTTAATCCTAACCATTCCAAGGCATAAAGAGACAGACACATCAACATGTCCTGCAGATGAAGTAGTGGGGCAAAGGACTGTCTAGATGTGCAGTTCTTGGGGCAAATTGACTAACGTTTCCATCAGTTGGATAGTGGAGTCAAGTTGTCACAAAAGACTTTGCTTTGGGGTGACTCCATAGTGAAAAAAGGTGAGGGGTTACATTTCCTTGGTCTGATATTGTTGCATGGATGAACCGAATTGTAGAAGGAAGTCATAGTACGAACACACCAATAGGTTTGAAGTGAAACACTTAGACATTGTGGGGGATCTCCTTGACTAAATATCAGACGATGGAAATAGTAGTGAGGAAAGGATGGACACTTGACTTAGTCTTTGGAGTTGGATGGAGTGATAGATATGTGTACAAAAAAGTCTAAGTTCAGGCATGGATATGCACATTTCAAGAACTGGATGTGACGGTTAGAATAACTACCCAACTAGTGCACGAATTGAGGCATGCAGTGTGCAGAGACATGACCGAGTTGGTTGAAGCATGATCTTAGTAGAGAGTCATAAGGAGGTCGAAACACAGATATTTTTGAAGTTTTGGTTGAGTTCGCGACAACATTTGAGGTAGAAATGGTAGCAAAAGTAGAGAGTGATTGTCGCAGTGGGGTAGTGGTAGCTTGAACATTGTAGACAAAATTGGGGAAGAGACGTCTTTCCATCGTATCAAACAATTTGGTTGCACACAACTTTGGGCAGGGAAGTGTGGATGGTTGCATATGTTGTAGATTATTGTTGTGCGAGTTGGAAACTTGGGGTTTCCACTTTTCTAGGAAACTTGAGGTTTCCGCTTTGACAGAATTTTGGCACGAAACTTGGGGTTTCCAACAGACTTAGTTGCAACAGAGGCATGATTTTGGGAAGAGACTTGGAGATCGCATAATTTGTGGATGTTGTTGAGGATGACAATGATTTGAGGTGGGAGAGGATTTAAGGCCTACAACGTTGAGCCCAGGTGCACACACTTCCACTGCAGACTGAAACAATGAAAATTGGGCAGGAAAAATGCTCGGTGTGAATGAGGAGGCATAACTCTTCATATTGGGGAGAGTTGGGTTCCTTGGGCATGCGACGTGCCAAGGGGTGTAGTATACCTAGGGAGGTAATATGAGTTACCAAGAGAGGTACCCAATGGGAATTTGGTTATGTATTATTAGTGGAGGCCATTCAATGTAAGGTGGAATAGGTCCACTATATTATTATTAAATAAGGCCCACTATGGTAGTTAGATCAATATGAACTTAATAAATATGAGAAGGATTTCTAGAAGGTTCCACCTACTTGAATATTCCTTCTCTAGAATGTTCATAGGAGAAAGAGAGAATGCTACATAAATAAGTGTAATAAATTTATTGAGCATAATGAAGAATAATTTTATTGTTGCAAGAGAATATACTTGGGAGTGCATTCCTTCCATAAGGAATGATATATCGTGTTACCCTACCTCAAGGGGTTTGACTATTTCTTGTGTTCAACATTTTGGTGAATGGTTTGGTTTATTCTTGTTGAGATTAAGGGTTATTTATGAAGTCATATTTGTAGATCTATTCAGGTACATAACAATTGGTATTATATCTCTTTCCTTGGCCAAAGAAGGGAAGAATTTTTTTGGTTATTTTTGCATAATTTTTCTAGCGGAAAAAAGGGGGGCGATGCACTTCAGACTCAATACTGAAACTTTCTACACAGAATTTTTAGAAACAAATTGGATATTTGAATTCCTCTTGGAAAATTTCCCAATTTCAAAAAAACATTTGGTCTAAACGTAGTCTAGGAAGTAAAGTATCAACATTTTAAATTCGATAAATTCGACAAAATTTTAGGTTTTTTTCCAGAAAAATCCACGTGATTTGCATGGTAAGTTATTTATAAACCCTAGTTTTAGTTGAAGATCTATTCCAAGAAAGATATTTTTTACTGGAAAAGATGATGGCCCTAGTATTGAAGAATTCATAAAGTCCCAAAATTTAGTATGGAAAGAGAAGTGGAAATCTCATCTACACTATGGTTTAATAGAAGATGCTATCATGTGGTGGAAATCATTTGACTTTTGTGAGTTTATGGCCCTTTCTGATGAAGCATATGAAAAAATAGTTTTAGACAAGTAGTCTCATACAAAGTGTGAGGATGAAGAAAGAACCAAGGGTTTATTTTCATGTGGCAACATATTACAGGTTCATGGATGTATTCATCAAGAAAATATCATTGTTTCTATTAACCCTAGTTGCATGCATATTTTTATCAATGTTCAGTTGGTTAATAAATTGCAAGTTCCAACAAAGAATATGCAAAGCACACAAACCGAGGATAAAAATATTCCAGTTTTTAAAGATTTGAATCTCACCATGGACAAATATGTATTGCATTATGATTTTCATGCCATATATATGAATGATGTGGATGTTATTCTTGGATATCCTTGGATGAAAACAATTGGTATAGTTAATATTAATGTGGAAAAGAAGTTTGTGAAACTTTGGTACAAGAAAATGAAAGTTACATTGTAGGATGTGTCTCTTAGTAAGAAAGAAGGGCCCATAGGGGAAAGCAAAGAAGTTATTGCAAAATATAAAGTTGAATTAGAGGTTGATCATATAGAAGGACATGAAAAAAATCCCCATGAAGGGAACAATAAAAAATCCAAGGAGATCATCGACTCAAAGGAACATCCTATTACATAATTGAAGAAAAAAAGACCGATTCCTAAAGTTGTTGTATATCACCATACACACCATATAGAGAAAAAATAGTCATCAAGGAAGGGGCATGTGCATCAACACAACACCAAAAAGGAAACCAAACAAGAGGTTCATGGAGGAATACCAATAGTGCAGGACAATATCAAGATAGAGCAACAATCCTATAGCACCAAATGTGTGATAAGGCTAAAGCTCATGGTGGTTAGGAAACAATTGGACATCATGTTTGTCTTCCATTGGGATAGTTGGATAGTTGTACTTGGTACCATTTGGATACATTTCTTAGCTGGTCATATTGTTTGGTTTCTTATCATGTTTAGGGGACGAAACATGTGAAGGGGGATGAAATATAGTATACCTAGGGAGGTAATATGGGGTACCTAGGGAGGTACCCAATTGGAATGTGGTTATATATTATTAGTGGAGGCCATTCAATGTAAGGTGGACTAGGTCCACTATATTACTATTAAATAAGGCCCACTATGGTAGTTAGATCAATATGAACATAATAAATTTGAGAAGGCTTTCTAGAAGGTTCCACATACTAGAATATTCATTCTCTAGAATGTTCCTAGGAGAGAGAGAGAGAGATAATGTTATATAACAAAGTGTAATAAATGTATTGAGCACGATGAAGAATATTTTTATTGTAGCAAACAAATATTTCTTGGGAGTGCTTTCCTTCCATAAAAAATAATATATGGCGTTACCCTACCTCAAGGGTTTTGACTATTTCTTATGTTCAATATTTTGGTGAATGGTTTGGTTTATTCTTGTTGAGATTAAGGGTTATTTATGAAGTTATTGCATATATATTTAGGTACATAACAAGGGGTGACTCCACCCAAGGTGCCTTGTGACACAAGTCAAACGATGAACAATTTGATGAAAGGTTGAGGGAATGACTTGAGCGCTCCACCAACAAAGGAAAATTGACTAAGGCATTGGGGGTGCACTTAAGAGAGTTGGTTCGAATCACCTAAGGGGCATGTGAACCTAATACGACAAGTCAGTAAGATGGATTGGGCACACCAACATGAGGAGAACACCAAGGCTGAGTGTGCCAATCCAAGAGGCATGTTGGTTGATAGGTGTGTAGTCTAGATGGGGACATTGGGTCCATAGAGGGGTGCGATGGTCAGTTGAGTGTGACGATTCACAAAGGGGCATGACACACCTAGGAGACATGAAGTTTCATATAAGTGACCCTTGGATTCCATATAATATCAAGGGCACATAACCAAAGAAGGTATCTTGACAGAACTCAGAAGACAAGGAGAGTAAGAGCTCTACAGTTCTGAGGCATATGAAGAGGGTGAGATCCCTCAAGGATCCAAGTCTCTCCACATGGGAGGACTTGTGCTGCCTTGAGGAGGATTAGGTGGATAGAGTTGGGGAATATTCTCTTGGGATTATTTTGGTGAATTCTGGAAACATAGGTCTATTGGAGGCATGTGTGAGGAAGAATCGAAATCTGTGAAGTTTGTGGAAATGAAGGGACAACAAGTCTGTGGTTGAGGGTACATTTGAGGTGAAATTTAGGGGGTTGTGAAGATGGTTGTGATAAAAAATATTGGTGTGACGAATATGTATATGAGTGTCTTAGTGAGGTGAGGTGAGTCATGTAACTTTGTCGAAGTTGTAAATCGAGCCGGTAGTCCTCATATTGCAAATGTTTTGCAGTAACAAAGACTTAGTCGGGTATTGAGTATGGTTCATGCTGCTTGTTATTCCCTAGCCTAGGGATAACTAAGGATATCATGTCTTGAGG
Organism: Picea engelmannii; assembly: GCA_009831015.1. Taxonomy (NCBI): domain Eukaryota; kingdom Viridiplantae; phylum Streptophyta; class Pinopsida; order Pinales; family Pinaceae; genus Picea; species Picea engelmannii. Next base: position 59,000 of record ML802788.1, read on the forward strand.
ACCAAAGGTCCTAGACATGAAGTATTGTTGGCACAGGGGCAGATCCAGGGTTCAACGCTCAAGAGAGCACCAAAAAAGCCCTAACTACCGACCCTTTCGACAACACCTGCGAAGCAGATGAAGTCTCACCCGAGGTAGAGGCAGGGGTGGTTGCAAGACTCAGGTGTCTACAACCTTAGATGGGACACAAATATGTGATTATATCTTTTACAAGGCATGTAGAATAGATCATTCATCGATATTTAACCCTTATTATACTTCACAGACAACATAGAGCTTCGTAGTGTACACTCAGATCTACATTATTTCAACACTTAACCATAGTAACTCAGATCAGATTCAATAGATCAACACTAAGAATCCTCATATACATTAGATCTAACAATCATATATATCTAAGAATCACAGAGCATAAGCGGATACATCAAATCACATAGAATAAGCAAATATAAACACATTGAACCAAGGCACAGAGCATAACACACAGATTTACGTGGTTCACCCCCCCTTGGGGCTACGTCCACATGATCTTCTTATTTATTATTGTCTTCAAGCTGTTACAAGCACAAAGCCTCCAAAACCCTTCTTTGCATAGGACAAAAGATATGCGCAGCTCGCTAGATCCTTCTTCCTTACACTTCAACACAAAGCCTTCTACAACCTCTTACAACAAATTTCACTTAGCTCTGCAAGCCTCTTACAATCATGCACAGAGCATTTACAATCCACATCTGATCACACAGATCTAACTACTAGCACTAATCGATTGACCATTCTTACATTTCCTAAGTATCTATTTATACATTACAAAAGTGGGCCTAAGTGTGGGTAAACCCACAGGCCGACATCCATTTCCCATTACATTAACCCAAAAACCCCAAAAGGGGCCCAAAAGTGGACCGAGATCCTGTGATATCTGCTTCGCCTGGCACTCCATCTTTGATAGGCTGTTGAAGTCCCAAAAACGGTCAAATATGACCAAGTGTTCCTCAAAACTTGGTCAAGGGCCAACATGCCCCCAACACTCACCTGTGACTCGTCCCGAGTCACTTAGGTTTGACCAGTTCTACTTCGAATTCATTGAGCTTGGCTCGAGTTTCTTCGACCTGCCACATTGCTACTACCTCTTGATCGACGAACTCCTGGATGAGTGCCTCATTCACTAGCCCTTCTAGGCACTATTTTTTTGTATTCATAACCTGTTCAATTTCTATTCCTTGGCTTTCAACTTCAACAAATAGTTGGCATGCATTTTCTTGCATTGGTTGAAGTCGTTGAGAGACTTCCATTACTTTACTTTGAAGTGTGTGAATTTTCTGTTAGGTTGTGCGTTGCTGTGGAAACCTCTTCATTCTCTCTACGGGTGACAGGGCCTTCAGATGCACCTGTAGATTTTTGGCTTCGTACTTCGCTTCTTGGAGTTGTGACTCCAATTTATGCAATTCTAGGTTCTTGGTTAGGTTAACATAGATCTGCGCACTTCTGCTACTTAAATGTTTTCATTCCTCAGTGAGTGATTTAATCCTTTCTACGGTGCTCCGGGTAGTTATTTCTTGTTGGTCGCACACTTCTTGTGGGGTCTGTGGTATGGTCTGAAGATCTAATTCCACGACTTTTTATTGAAGTTGCTGAATAACTTCAGAAAGCGTCATCACTTTGCATTTTATGAGGTCCTCTACCTTTTGTTCTAAGCCAGTCACAGAGAGAAATGGTCCGTTGACTACTTCTTCAATCCCAATCTGCTTCGTGAGTAGTTTCTCTTTCTCTTTTTGGATGTTTGCTTTGTCTTCTTCAAATTTTTCTTGGAGAGTGTCCTTCTCTTGTTACGCAACTCAGTGTTGCTCGATGATTTTATCCTATGCTTTCTTTAAGGCATGGGTGCCTACGTTGTTTCTTCCCATGCCTTTCGAAGGCGTACTTCGATTGTGTCAACAATCTTGTAGAGTTGAACTGGTTCATTTCCTTCTTTTGTTGTTCCTTCTAGAAGGGGCGCAGAGGAGACTGCGCGGCTAGACTGGAGAGATTGTTGTACTCCTTGGAGCTTGATCTTGATTATGTTGTACTTGTCTCTTGCTTAGTTTCCTACTTTTTTGTTATCTCTTCTATGGCTTCGTTCATAGCTGTGATGAGAAAACTAAATTTATCTGGAGTGAGCGTGGTTTTCATCTTAGTCACTGGTGCTTTTGATTTCTTTCGGGAGGAAGGTTCCAGAGGCGAACCCTTCCTTTTCTTTATGATCTCTACTTTGTCTCCTGGCCTCTATTCGACTTCCTCTAAGTCTTCGCCATTACCTCCTTGCTTTGGTGTAATGGATGCCGTTCTTATAGATCCTCTTTCTACATATTGAATTTCTTCATCCTTCTTTGTCTACTTTGTTTTCTTTGTCTTATTAGGCCTAGGTGTATTCTGCATAGCTTCTAGGCTGTCAATGTCGGATACTTCTGTGGGGTTTTCTTGAATAAGGTGGTCTACCAACCATTCCTTGGTGATATCCTCCAGGTCTTCTTCTTCCAACTTATAATAAGATTGAAGCTATTCCTTGTTCTCATCAGCACATGCTGTGATATATATAAAATGGCAGTTTGCACTGAACTTTATCAAAGGTTGAAACCTGTGTAAAGTATTCGAGGTCATGCGCAGCTCGGATTGGATGGAAAGATTCAACTGGGTGTAGTGGGTATGAAATATGACATTGTATTGCCACTGCTTGTTCATGTCATTCGAGTACCACATTGTATTGAACTTTGTGGCTAGTGGTTCAAAGGGGTCAATGTTGGGGAAGGTTGCACCTTCTATTAGCTCCCATGCAATGAAAGCTATAAGTATCAAGAGTCAACTGAAGTGAAATTCATGCCCCTGATCCTGGGATTCTCTGTAGTCAACCTCTAATTGATTCACCAGGTAATTTGCCCAGTTCATCTATATTCCCTCTGCGCACTTTCTTGTGAGGTCTACTACAAAGCCAGATACTTGTGTGGGTCGATTCTTGTGTACCAACTTCCCTGCGATCAGTTGACAGGTGAGGCGCACTGCGTCACTTTCAATAGAAGCTACCTTGTAGCCTCACACACATTTCTCAACATCACCATAAGATTCTTTGATCTTCTGAGTGAGAGAACGATCCGCGATCTTTCCAGGATAGTAATCGTGGGGATCAGGGCCCTACATGCTCAGCTCGATGATACGGTTGATCAGCGCTAGATCAATTGTTATGCAACAGTTCAACCATAAGTATCCTCCATGGTAACTTTCCAACAATAGATTCACACAAGCATTCACCTCCTGGTGTCTTCCGAAGTGTAGTATCTTCATGACGTTGAGAAGAGTAGAGTGTGCTAGGTTCATCATCCATTGTTGAGGGATGATCTTCAAATTCTTTCCCTCGGTTCTGGTTAGGTACTTGTACGGGGCAAGTATGCTGTAAACTTTACGATCCCCCAGGTTAAAGTTACTAAACTTCAATGCGACGATCTTGTCATGATCTGCGTGGACTGCGTGTACTCCTTTCAGTAGGTACACAATGACTAGAGTGTACTTAAAGTCTCTAGGCACAATATCTCTGTTGATCGCACCGCTTAGAGGTGGTATGTAAGTAGGTAGGATGGATGGCACCAACTTCGTGCTGGCTATATTATATTTATGTTTGGTTCTTATTTCTGCATCGGTTCGGGATGTTCCTGCTCGAGCAGTCAATGGGGAGGCTTGCACTCCTCTCATGATGATGCTTGTAAACCTATAGACAATCCTCGCTCTGACATGACTCTTTCGGCTATGAGGCTAGCGAGTACCTCTCTTACATATTCTTCCGCTGCGCTAAATTCATTGGACATATATGCTTAGGATCAATAGATCAGGTTCTCAAAGTAACATAGGTACTGTAGTAAGGTAGAGAGTAAGGGCAGAGTAGTCACTATTCATAATTCAGGTAGTCTATGTACTCAAATTCACGATTAGCAAAAGTGTCTTCCGTGCATGGTGCGATGGATTAAGTAAGTAAATATGTAACAGATCATTTGCAATGGATATGGGGCTTCCTTAACTTTGTTTTTGTCCATTATGGCATGGTCTAACAGTCTGGTTATGAGCCATCAATGATTTTAGATCCATTCAGAGCGACAATCGAATGGATATATCGACCTCCAACGACTATATTGCTGCACCATGGTGAAGTGACCCATATCGCGGTTCTGATATCCCGACGAAGCACTAGTTTTGCAAAGTTTCTTTCAGAGAGGTTCCCTCTGGAACCCTGTAACACCTTGTTTCTCCCAGTCTGGAAAAATAACTATACTGGCCAAGAATTGTGGCAAACTAAAAAATGTGAATGTGTGATGTGAATGGACCTTGTGGAAAAGGTCGATGAATGTAAATAATAATATAAATATATATATGTATTGCAAGACTACTGAGAGGGGAAGGTGTTGAAAAAGAGACCATGATGGCTGAAGAAAAGTGGTGGAAGGCACCTGGAAAGGTGGTGTTAACTTCCACCGAAAGCAATACCGTATTTGGACTTCACTGGCCCGGAGAACCAAGAGCGGTTCACTGGCCCTGAATTAAATGACTCGTCAAGATTGGTAGGTAAAGGGATCCTCATGAGTAATGAGGGATGGGGGTGAACCACCCATCCGTAGAGTCCTTAGACCTGACCACTGCGAGGAAGATCGTGCCACACACAACCGCGCTGAAAGGAGAAAAAGGAAGGAAGAGTGGGCGATCAGGGGGCAGACGCAAGGGAAGGAAGAAGGAGAACTCTGGAAAAACACAGAATGAGTGACAACGGAGAAGAAAGAGAGTAACCTTCGTTCTCAATCACTGACAAACAAAGACACAGTCTCGTAACATCGTGGTCTCAGCTCGGGGGTGACTAGTGGTAAATCCGTTGGGACTCGCTGAGCCTAGGGTTGGGTGGAAACGAGCACCCCTCTCAGCAGTTGCAATCACATCTGGTGTTATTTCTGATAAGTGTTTTACATTTTGCATCTTGAAATTTATATGTTGACATGTATTCTCACAATTTGTGTATTTTTATGAATGGTTTGAGTATAAGACTGCCTATGTAGTGTTTTTATTTAGAAATGGTGGTTGTACGCTTATAATGGAAAGACTATGTATGTCTTATGTATTGTAAATCGCTATTTATACACATATTTAATTAATTCAGACTTCAAGTCTATTCTTGATAAATCTATACCCTTATCCATCTCAGGTAATACCCTAGATAGATCTCCCCATAGAGACACCCTTATTAGAAAGATCACCAAGAACCTAGAAAAGGATTTGAAGGCGCAAGTCTTAGTAACCTTGTATGAGGAAGAATGATCCTCTTGAAATCCTGAAATAACAATGAAGGAATACCGTGTTCACTTTGCAATTGTCGTCAAGGAGGCATTGGATGGTCATAATTCTCCATGGAAAATTCGTGAAGTCTCGAGAGCCGTAAGATCTTGCAGAGGAGCAGGGGAGTTATAGTAAGCCTAATTTCAAGTTTTAAGTTCGGGAGAAATCGGACCGTAGGATCTGAGTCAACAAGGACCGTTGGGTCACTCGTGTAATCTCGTTCTGTGGATTCATGAGTTGAAGGGTTAAAACCCTTGCCTCAAGATTCCCAAGGTCACGAAAGGCGAAGTCCTGAAGGGGCGAAAGGATTTGTGTGAGCTAGTTATTGGTGAAGTGCATCGAAACTTGGTATTTTGGGGTTTCATGGGTTGAAGAACTGAAATCTTAGCATCAGGATTCGTGAAGTCGCAAAGTCTGAAACTCCAAAAAGGCAGGAAGTTTCGTTGTGGGACCCGCGTTGACGACGTGTCGAAATTTTGGCATTTCGGCATATCGGCGGATAGGAGGTCGAGACTTTTTTCCCGAAAGTCCTGAAGTCCCGAGTTGCAATAAGGAGTAATGAGGAGTTGAGGATCTCGACACTTCGAGTGTCGGGATACAAAGGAGGTAGCACTTCGGGAAGCGAAGTCGTGAAGTACCGAAGCTGGGGACGAGGGACACGTGGTAGAACCGCAAGGTGGGACCGTGCGATAGATAGGAGGACACGTGTCACCTAGTGAAAGGAGTCAACACCCGTTGACCTATCACGTCTCAGGGATTCGTGAGATAAGGGAACAAGAGTTCAACCCTTCGACTTACGAAGTCGCGAGAGGGAAAGATAACATCGCTTCTCAGGGTTTCGTGAAGGGAAGGTGCCAAGGTTGGATGCCACAACTTGCAAAGTGGCGAGTAGCGAGAGGAGCTAGTGTTAAGCTTAGCCGGTGGTCATGCATGGAGGGTGTTGATAGAGGAGAGCTATACCCATTTCTTGATCTCGGGTATCGCGAGATTGGAAAAGAAGAGTCGGGAATTTCGACTCGCGAACTCGCGAGATTGCAAGTTGCGACAAGCACCTTCAGGAATAGGCCTTGGTCATAGCACTGTGGTCGCTCGGAGAGGGTGGAGCTCGCGCCTAGTGCTATTTGCACAGGGGAGCTTCCGAAAGGACCTGTGGATCGATTGGAAGAATATTTCAGTTGGAAATCAAAAGAGGCCGCTTCGGCTCATAAAAGGAATTGAACGATCCTTAAGACTAGGAGGTCGCGCAGAGACTCTGTCAAGGCAGAGGTGGCGTTTGCAACCTATGCTAAGCTCCATAGGTTTTCAGGGGTTCTGTCCCTTGAGAAAAGGTGAAAATTTATTACGCCGCAACGAGGTTGTGACAAATTGGTATCAGAGCATGCTTAGAACACTTGGCCTGCTTGGTCTCATGAATGGGTTGCGCAGAAGCTCCGTTCGGAACACTCTTAAAAAGAGTAACCTCCTGTATTAACCTTCCTAATAAAAAAGATGAAGTTAAGAATGAAAAATACCTATTGTGTGTGTGTACATGTGAAAATATGAATTATGTACTGGTTATAAATAAATATAAATATTGACTAACAACTAGCGTGTTTCCTCTTGCACACAAGCGGAAGATCAACCATGGGAAATTATCAACGCATAGTATGGTGACTCACCATGAAGTGGAAGAGAGCTCCCACAATAGAGACAAAGAGTCTGATGAAAGAAGGGAAGTAGGGACCCCTCCAGATCTAGCCGAGACTGTGAGGAGTCTCATGGTCGAATTACAAAGCTGCAAGGCTGACAATGAAAGGATGATGAAAGAACAAGAAAAACAAACATAAATTAACGTAGTTCTACTACAGAGTTTATCCGATCTACAAAGACAAATGTAGCATGAACCTGGAACTCAGAAACATGGTCATATCAATGGCCACACTAAGAGGAGCGCCTCGAAAAAGGTCCACCCCAGAGGTAAAGGACAAGCATCGGATGATTCCTCTGAGAATGAAGTTGGCGATTCAGAGGGCTCTTCTAGCAGTAGAACCAGTTCCTATCCCCAAAGGAAACAGAAGAAGCAAAAGTCTTCCAAAGGTTGTAAATTCGAAGAATTCAGAAAAGCCAAACCACCCTCCTTCGACGGTGAAATAAAGAAGGAAGAGGAAGTAGAGGCTTGGCTACTCAGACTAAAGAATTATTTTAGAGTCCATGAATTTTCAGAAAATATGAAGGCCCAAGCGACCACCTTCAACTTGAACGGAAAGGCTTCCATTTGGTGGGAAGACCTTAAGAATGTGAAAGGGGTTCACGAAGAGGACCTATCTTGGGAACGATTTGAGAAATACTTTCGAAAGAAGTATCTGTCGAAAAAATATTTCGACGAAAAGACTAAAGAGTTTTATGAACTCAAACTGGGACAACTCACTATAGAAGAATATGTCAACAAATTCCTCGATTTGTTGAGGTATGTACCCTATATCATGGTGGAAAAGGAAAAGGTGCAACGCTTCATCAGTGGACTACCTAAGGACTATCGGAATAGAATTGAATTTGATGAGCCAAAGACTCTAGAAGTCACTATTCAAAAGGCAACCTCTTGTCATGAATAGTTTGGGCATCAAGCAGAACCTCGCGAAGGATGGAAATAGAAGAATAATTCAAGATTTTAGAAAAAGGGAATTAAATCCCCAGGATTTAAGAACTATAAGAAGAACCCAAGAATGAGCTTCCCAGCCCGGAGTATGCACCAACAAAATTTTTCGCCCTTGAGAGGAAATAAAACTTTTGGACCCATATCATTGAGGACTGATAACCCAAAGAGAGAACCTTTGAAATGCCGGGGTTGCGGGGAAGAACATCTATTGAGAGACTGTCCAAACCAATAATAGAATATTCGGAGGATTTATAACATCCAAGAAGCTACTACCGTCAATGATGTGGCCAGGAGTGAGCCACAAATTTATGCATCCTTGGATAATAACCAAGCCGACCACCAAGCTTCAGTAGTGGAAATAGAAGGTATGATTTCCAACCATCTAGTGTCTGTTTTAATTGACCCTGGTTCAAATTTGAGTTACATAGCCCCTAAAGCTGTTGATAAGTGTAAACTAGAACCACAAAAACATACCAAGCCATGGTTGGTACAATTAGCCACTGACACCAAAAGAAGGGTAGCAGAGGTTATACCAGCCTGCCAATTGATGTTGGGTAGATTCCCCACCCAAATAACCCTTAACTTATTACCCCTGGGATCATATGATCTGCTGATTGGTATGGACTGGCTAGCTGCCCATAAAGCCAGATTGGACTGTTACCACAAAACCTTAGAATGTGTAAGTAAAGAAGGAAAAAATATAACCCTTCAAGGGATCCGAAAACCAGTTTTGGTGAGACAAATATCAGCTCTGTAAATGAGAAAGTATTGCCGAAAGGGATGTCCCCTATATGAAATACAGGTGTTGAAAATAATCAAAGATGACAAACCAAGCCTTGACAATCACCCTATCCTGAGAGAATACAGAGATGTGTTTCCGGAAGAGGTACCAAGTTTACCTCCGAGAAGGGACATAGACTTCTCGATAGAACTTGCACCGGGAGCGGTGTTGGTGTCTAGGACACCCTACTAGATGGGCACACCTGAGTTAGTTGAACTCAAGTTGCAATTAAAAGAAATGATGGATAAGAGCTATATTCAGCCTAGCGTGTCTCCATGGGGAGCACTAGTCTTGTTCGTGAAAAATAAGGATGGTACCCTTAGACTGTGTATAGATTATAGGAAACTCAATAAGGTAACTATAAAGAACAAGTACTCCTTTCCCAAGACCGATGACCTGTTCGATCAATTGGGGGGTGCGTCTATTTTCTCAAAGATTGATTTGAGGTCGGGATACCATCAAGTCCGAATCAAGGTTGAAAACATCCATTAAACTGCATTCCAAATGAGGTATGGTCGCTATGAGTTTGTGGTGGTGCCATTTGGGTTGACCAATTCCCCTTCCACTTTTATGTGCTTGATGAACAATGTACTCAACAAATTCCTAGACAAATTTGTGCTTGTTTTTATTGATGATATATTAATTTACTCCAAGAATAGAAAAGAGCATGAAGAGCATCTTAGACTTGTGCTGCAAGTGCTAAGAGAACATCAACTCTATGCCAAATTCAACAAATGTGAATTCTTCTAGAAGCAAATACATTACTTAGGCCATGTTCTCTCCAAAGAAGGAGTAGCGGTAGACCCTGACAAAATCAGGTCTATTATGGAATGGCCTACCCCAAAGGATGTTTCAGACGTCAGATCCTTTATGAGATTAGCAGGATACTATAGGAGATTTATAAAAGGATTCTCCAAGATTGGTTGTCCAATCACTGCCCTCCAGAAGAAGGGGACAAAATTCCTATGGACACAGAAGTGTGAAGAAAGATTTCAAACCCTGAAGCATCTACTGACCCATGCACCCATGCTGAAGATCACCAATCCAGAAGCTGACTTCCTCGTGTGCACAAATGCCTGTAAGGAAGGGCTCAGAGGAGTCCTTATGCAGGAAGGAAGTGTGATCTGTTATGAATCCTGAAAATTGAATGAGCATGAAGTCAATTATGTGACCCATGATCTAGAATTGGCTGCCATAGTGCATGCCTTGAAAATGTGGAGGCATTACCTCCTGGGAAGAAAGTTTGTGCTTATGACAGATGATTGTGGATTGCAATACTTGTTTGATCAACCAAATCTCAATGCTAGACAAGCTAGGTGGATGGCCCTCCTCATCGAGTTTGATTTTTAAATCATACACATTAAAGGAAAGGAAAATAGGGTGGCTGAAGCCCTTAGCAGAAGTATGAAAACAATTCACCTGGTAGCAGTGAGCACCTGCGAGACAGATGTCAAGAAAAGAATCAGAAATGCACAAGAAACAACTCCCTTTGTCCAGACCGTGACCATGTACCTATAGCAAGGACCCACCAGAGAAAAATATGAAGGCTACCAGATGACCGAAGGAGTTCTTCTCACTTACAGAAGTAGATTTTATATTCTAGATTGTGACGACTTGAAGAGGTTCATACTGGATGAACTACATAAAAGACCCTATTCTAGTCATCCAGGATACCAGAAGATGATCACGGCCACTAGGAGACAATTCTATTGGCCTGGAATGAAGAAATACATAGTCGAGTACTTGGCCAAATGCATAGAGTGCCAAAAATTTAAAGTAGGACACCGACACCCAACATGATTATTACAACCTCTACCAATCCCAAAATGGAGATGGGAAACCATCTCCATGGATTTCATCACTAGATTTCCAACATCGATCAAACAGAACGATGCCATTATGGTAGTGGTGGACAAATTGAGCAAGTCTGCCCATTTCATCCCTGTCAAATCCACTTGCAAAGCAATCGATATCGCCCAGGTATTCATGAAGGAGATATTCAGACTACATGGTATGCCGAAAGAGATCGTTTCCAACAGAGACACGAAATTTACTTCTAACTTTTGGAAATCACTGATGGCTGGCTTAAAAACCAAATTGTTGTTTAGCACCACCTATCACCCTCAAACCAATGGACAAACAGAAAGAGTGAACCAAATACTTGAAGACATCCTAAGAATGCATGTAATGCATCAACCCAAGAAGTGGGAAGACTACCTGCCACTGGTAGAATTCACCTACAACAATGACTACCAAGCATCCTTAAAGATGAGTCCCTTCAAAGTCCTCTATGGTAGACCGTGTAACACTCCAGTCAGCTGGAGTAATCTCGTAAACATGATTTATTTTGGACCCGACATGTTGAAAGAAATGGAATAGTAAGTGACTCAGATAAAACAAAACCTGAAGGTGGCTCAGAACCGATAGAAAAGTTATGCCAACCAAAAGAGAACTCCAAGAGAGTTCAAAGCGGGAGATTATGTATATCTTAGAGTTAGGCCCAGGAAAAGTTCCTTGAAAAGGGAGCTTGTGGCAAGTTATCACCTCGGTATTGTAGAACCTTTGAGGTTCTAGATAGAGTGGGACCTGTAGCCTATAGGCTAGCATTTCCTCCCACAGTCAAAGCACATAATGTTTTCCATGTCTCATTATTGAAGAAATATGTACACGATGCTAACCATATAATTGATTGGTCTATGATCTAGGTGGAACTGGAGGGAGAATTTCTACCAGAACCTCAATGCATACTGGACAGAAAGGAAACCCCACTCCAGAACCGAACCATTGCACAGGTCAAGGTGCAGTGGAAACATTTTGGCCCAGATGAGGCTACATGGGAGATGGAGGATGCCATGAAAGATGCATATCCGATTTTGTTTACACCTGTACATGCATGTCATGTTGATAGATAAGAAAATGGAGGACGATTTTCCTTTAAGGGAGAGGGAATTGTAACACCCTGTTTCCCCCAGTCTGTAAAAATAACTATACTGGCCAAAAACTGTGGCAAACTCAAAAATGTGAATGTGTGATGTGAATGGACCTTATGGAAAAGGTCGATGAATGTAAATAATAATAATAATATATATATATATATATATATATATATATATATATATGTATTGCAGGATTGCTGAGAGGGGAAGGTGCTGAAAAAGAGACCACGATGGCTGAAGAAAGGTGGTGGAAGGCACCTGGAAAGGTGGCGTTAACTTTTTCCGAAACCAATACCGTATTTGGACTTCACTGGCCTGGAGAACCAAGAGCAGCTCACCGGCCCCGAATTAAATGACTCATCAGGATTGGTAGGTAAAGGGATCCTCATGAGTAATGAGGGATGGGGGTGAACCACCCATCCATAGAGTCCTCAGACCTGACCACTGCAAGGAATATCGTGCCACACACAACCTCGCCGAAAGGATAAAAAGGCAGGAAGAGTGGGCAATCAGGGGGCAAACGCAAGGGAAGGAAGAAGGAGAACTCTGGAAAAACACAGAGTGAGTGACAGCGGAGAAGAAGGAGACTAACCTTAATTCTCAGTCATTGACAAAAAGAGACGCAGTCTCGTAGCATCGTGGTCTCAGATAAGGGGTGGCTAGTGGTAAATCCGTTGGGAGTCGCTGAGCCTACGGTTGGGTGGAAACGAGAACCCCTCTCAGCAGTTGCAATCACATATGGTGTTATTTCTGATAAGTGTTTTACATTTTGCATCTTGAAATTTATATGCTGACATGTATGCTCACAGTCTGTGCATTTTTATGAATGGTTTGAGTATAAGATTTCCTGTGTAGTGTTTTGATTTAGAAATGGTGGTTGCACGCTTATAAGTGAAAAACTACGTATGGATTATGTTTTATAAATCGCTATTTATACACATATTGAATTAATTCAGACTTCAAGTCTATTCTCGGGAAATCTATACCCTTATTCGTCTCAGGTAATACCGTAGATAGATCTCCCCATAGAGACACCCTTCTTAGAAATCTCGCAAAGAAACTGGAAAAGGATTTGAAGGTGCAATTCTTAGTAACCCTGTACGAGGAAGAATGATCATCTTGAAATCCTGAAATAGTAGCGAAGGAATACCGTGTTCACTTTGCAAGAGTCGTCAAGGAGGCATTGGACGGTCGAAATTCTCCTTGGAGAATTTGCGAAGTCCTGAGAGCCGTCAGATCTTACAGAGGAGCAGGGGAGTTATGGTAAGCCTATTTTCAAGTTTTAAGTTTGGGAGAAATCAGACCGTAGGATCTGAGTCGACAAGGACCATTGGATCACTTGCGTAGTCTCATTCCGTGGATTTGTGAGTTGAAGGGTTAAAACCCTTGCCTCAAGATTCCCGAGGTCACGAAAGGTGAAGTCCCGAAGGGGCGAAAGGATTTGTGTGAGCCATTTATTGGTGAAGTGCATTGGAACTCAGTATTTCGAGGTTTCGTGGGTTGAAGAACTAAAAGCTTAGCATCAGGATTCGCGAAGTCGCGAAGTTCGAAACTCCAAAAAGGTGGGAAGTTCCATTGTGGGACCCGCGTTGACGACGTGTTGGAATTTTGACATTTCAGCATATCGACGGATAGGAGGTCGAGACTTTTGTCTTGAAAGTCCCGAAGTCACAAGTTGCGATAAGGAGTAATGAGGAGTTTAGGATCTCGACACTTCAGGTGTCTGGATACAAAGGAGGTAGCGCTTTGAGAAGCGAAGTCGCGAAGTACCAAAGCTAGGGATGAGGGACACGTGGTAGAACCGCAAGGTGGGTCCGTGCGATAGATAGGCAGACATGTGTCACCTAGTGAAAGGAGTCAACACCCATTAACCTCTCGTGTCTCAGGGATTCGTGAGATAAGGGAACAATAATTCAACCCTTCAACTTGCGAAGTCGTGAGTACCGAGAACACGAGAGGGAAAGCTAACATCGCTTCTCAGGGATTCGTTAGATAATGGAATAAGAGTTCAGCCCTTTGACTTGCGAAGTCGCGAGTAGCGAGAATGCGAGAGGGAGAGCTAACATCGCTTCTTGGGGATTCGTGAGATAAGGGAACGAGATTTCAACCCTTCGACTTACAAAGTCGCGAGTAGCGAGAATGCGAGAGGGAAAGCTAACATCACTTCTCGTGGTTTCGTGAAGGGAAGGTGCCAAGGTTGGATGCCACAACTTGCGAAGTGGCGATTAGCGAGAGGAGCTAGCGTTAAGCTTAGCCGATGGTCACGCGTGGAGGGCGCTGACAGAGGAGAGCTATACCCATTTCGTGATCTCGGGTATCGCGAGATTGGAAAAGAAGAGTCAGGAGTTTCGACTCGCGAACTCGCAAGATTGCAAGTTGCGACAAGCGCCTTCGCGAATAGGCCTTGGTCATAGTGTTGTGGTTGCTCGGATAGGGTGGAGCTCGTGCCTAGTGCATTTCGCACAGGGGATCTTCTGAAAGAACTTGTGGATCAAATGGAAGAAGATTTCAGCTAGAAATCAAAAGAGGCCGCTTTGGCTCATAAAAGGAACTGAACGATCCTTAAGACTGGGAGGTCGTGCAGAGACTCTGTCAAGGAAGAGGTGGCGTCTGCAGCCTGTGCTAAGCTCCATAGGTTTTCAGGGGTTCTGTCCCTAGAGAAAAGGTGAAAATTTATTATGGTGCAGCGGGGTTGTGACAAACCCTCTATAGTCTGTCGATCTGAACTCTCTTTTTACTTAGCTTTCTAGACTTCTTCCCCATGAGCTTCGTTTCAGTATTTCTTTTCTCATTCTGATTCTTATTTTCATTGGGCATAGTCACGTCATGCTACTGATGTTCTTTCCCAAGACTTAGGAGAACTACTTCATCTATATCTAGTACAGATACTCCAATCTTCTGCAAGTCCCTTAATTCTTTGACATCTAGGCTTCTAGTGTCAATTAGCTTTGATTTATTCTCTTGTTCCTCAATCAACTACACGATCCTTCTAGTCATGAAATCTTTTATCTCTTGTCTTTATTGTTGTAACACCTTTTCTTCTTCCTTCTTTCTGGCTTTATCTCTCTCAATACAAGGTTTTCCAAGTAACATAGTGAACGGGGCATCGTCCTCAATAAATTTGGTAATCTCAAAATCTTCTTCTGCCAAAGTTCCCTTGAATGTCATAGGTATCTGAGCGAGTTTTCCTCTAGATAGTCCTATTCATATCAGTGAAGGAATCATGGCAGGCTTCCCTATAGCTTCCCAAGTTCTTTCTGGCATAATGTTCACTTGTTTTTCTTCATCAAGAATACAGTCAATGTCGAAGTCCCCTAGTCTTGCTTCGACTTGTTCCTTTTCTTTAAAGATATTTGGTAATCAGACATCTTTATGTTCCTTCAGGGTTTGTTTCATCTGTATTAATACTTTCTCTGATTCTTTCTGGGGTTCTACTATTTCTGGGGTTGTCCTGGGGTTTTCTTCATGCAGATTCATTCTTTCAATCTTAGCAATCATTCTAGGGAAATACAATACTTCATGGTCCAAATCCTTACAACAGAGATAACTAGGTTTTACACCAGGGAATTCCTTAGCTAGATGGCTTAGTTTTCTGCAAATGTAACATAGGTTCAATCCTCTCTTTCTCTTAAATGATCCCCAACTTCTTCTGTACTACGCACCAGGATCATGGTAGCTAGCCTGCAAAAAATTCTTTCTAGGATCCTGCATCCATTTGTTAGTCCAAACATTCTTTCTATGCATAGTTATAACATATCTATCATTATGCTTATCAGATCTATTCATATCAAACTTTCTTTCATCTATTAATGCCCTAGGTTTTAATCTAGGACATAAGCTATCAAACATACCTAGATCCATGCTCTAGAAACAAAAAAATTCACTTATCTTACTTCTACAGAGCACAAAGCTTCCGGATCTAAGAACTTTTAACTATTATTACCTTTATTAGAGCAAAGGGCTTACAAATCTTACCTCTTTTCGGTAGATCTGACCTCTTTCTTTAAGAAATTTCCACTTTTATTTTCCTTAAAGCACAGAGTGTTTAGATCTCGCTTCTTTTCTTCAGATATGATATTCATTTCTTCAGATCTGACCTTATTCCTAGCACAAATCATCTCAGGTCGAGTAAAAAGATGTACACTAGGGAAATAGATACACACACAGAGCTTCCCCAGTTTCAGGATGAATCTTTGCACAAAGCTTCCTCTTCCTTAGTTCCCAACAATCATAGTTTCAGGTCCCGACATCAGAACCATTTGTTGGCATAGGGGCAAACCCAGGGTTTAATGCTCAAGAGCACACCAACAAAGCCCTAACTATCATCCCTTTCAGCAA
This sequence comes from Picea engelmannii, assembly GCA_009831015.1. Lineage (NCBI taxonomy): Eukaryota > Viridiplantae > Streptophyta > Pinopsida > Pinales > Pinaceae > Picea > Picea engelmannii. The sequence goes on from ML802788.1 coordinate 75,030, forward strand.
CACCTACAAAGTAGATAAAGTCTCACCCAAGGTAGAGGTAGGGGTGGTTGCAAGACTCAGGTTTCTGCAACCTTAGCAGGGACACAGATCTATGATTATATATTTTACAGGGCACGTAACATAGATCATTCATCAGTATTTAACCCTTATTATACTTCACAGACAACACAAAGCTTCACATTGTACACTCAGATCTCCAATATTTCAACACTTAACCATAGCAACTCAGATCAGATCCAGTAGATTTCCACTAAGCATCCTCATACACATCAGATCTAACAATCATATATATCTAAGAAGCACAGAGCATAAGAGGATACATCAAAGAACACAACATAAGCAAAGATAAACACATTGAACCAAGGCACAAATCATAACACACAGATTTACATGGTTCACCCCCCCTTGGGGCTATGTCCACAACATATTCTTCTTTATTATCGTCTTTAAGTTGTTACAAGCACAAAGCCTCCAAAAACCTTCTTCGCATAGGACAACAGATCTGCGCAGCTCGCTAGATCCTTCTTCCTTACACTTCAGCACAAAGCCTTCTACAACCTCTTACAACAAATTTCACTTAGCTCTACAAGCCTCTTACAATCATGCACAGAGCATTTACAATCCACATCCAATCACACAGATGTAACTACTAGCACTAAGCCATCGACCATTCTTACATTTCCTAAGTATCTATTTATACATTACAAACATGGGCCTAAGCGTGGGTAAACCCATAGGCTGACATCCATTTCCCATTATGTTAACCCAAAAACCCTAAAAGGGGCCCAAAAGTGGACCAAGATCCCATGATCTCTACTTCACCTGGCACTCCATCTTTGACAGGATGTTGAAGTCCCCAAAACGGTCAAATATGGCCAATTGTTCCTCAAAACTTGGTCAAGGGCCAACAAGTACCGAGATCTATATGGCTTGAGCATGGCCCCGAAGGGCCCCTATTTTCTTCAGTGCAGTCCACTTATCACCAACAGTAGTATCCATCACACCAGCCTGGTCCTAAAGTAGTGGTGAGTCTTGTTCCATGAGGTAATGAGTCCTGGTATCATGGTATGTATCACTATGATTTTTGAAGCACTTGAATATGTTGTATTAAATCCTTTTTCATTTCATGATGTTTTCTTGGAAATTATGCTCTTTTCCTCGTTCATACCTAGAAGGGTGACATGGTTCCCTAGTAAGTTGATTTCCCTTTAGGATGGGTTGCTACTGGGTGGAGTTGGGAAAAGTCATCGTCCGTTCCCTCCATACTTACAAATTTCCATCTTTATTCCTTTCATATCCCCTATCCTTATTTGGGCATTGGGATTGGCTACACTGGGAAGGGTTATACCTTACCTCGCGTAAAGAAGGGGTAAAGGCCTAGAGGGTAAAAGTAGTTGGCAAGAGTTAAAAGAAAACATTGAAACCTTCGATATGCTTCACCCAAGGATCCCTGAGAAAGCAGTGAAAAACTTCTCAGTAAGAAAATGGGACCCATAAGATAAGATAAACACTCAAGGTACTAGTTGATGGATAGGAGGTCTTGTTGATTAAGGTTGGTTGTCATTGATGTCAACCCTTGAAGAAAGTCGAGTAGCAAATTCCGATAGCACAAAGGTTTGGGTAATGGATCCAAGGTTGTTTCATGTATAATGGTATGAGTTTTAATATATTTTAAGGTAATATTATTCTATATGGATAGTACGTGTCATGCCATTTCTGGTGGTATGTGGAATGTCACATAACTCCTCACGGTTTGAGAGTTATGGCCTTATGAAGTTGGAGGACCCTCATATGTTGGCTTGAAGCCCCAAAAGGTCAAAGCAATCAAAGAGCTTGCAAAGAAGAAATTATTATTTAAATGATAAAGTAAAGTGACAAAGTCAAGAAGGATTATTTAAATAATAAAGTGAAGTGACAAAATCAAAGAATATTATTTAAATGATAAAGTGAGGTGACAAAGTCAAGGAGGATTATTTAAATGATAAAGTAATGGAGAACTTTCTAATTATGGAAAGTGGTTAAACCTAAAAATGAGGAAAATAGGTTAAGTGACCTAGAAATAGGTTAAGTGACCTAGAAATAGGATAAGTGACCTAGAAATGAGTTAAGTGACCTAGAAGATGGAGAGTATAAATAAGAGGCACGGCTCTCTCATTTTACATCACACTTGAGAATATTGAATATCTATAGGTGACTGAGGTAACCAAAGGATATCTAAGCCAAATTTCATAGGGAAGGTGAAGAAAAGAAGGCCGAAATTCAAGGGAGGATAAATTCTTTTGATGATGCTTTCTAAGGTATGTTATTTA
>ML802788.1:78440-92364 GCA_009831015.1 Picea engelmannii
GATGAGTAGTTGACACATGATTGGTACATACTTGGTACATGGTTGGATGCACTTGTTTATGGTACAATTTGATTACAGGTTGTTTGGTACAGGTTGGTGCATGGTTGATGCACTTGTTTATGGTATAGGTTGATTACAGGTTGTTTGGTACGGGTTGGTGCATGGTTGATGCAACTTTTTATGGTACAAGTTGATTACAGGTTGAGGTACAGGTTCATGCATGGTTTAGGTTTATTGGTATAGGTTTACAACGATATATCTCACAGTGATAGTGTGACAATGGTTCCATCATTCTACTTCTACTTCAGGGAAGTTGGACGGGGCAAGGACAGGTGGTTGTAGGCACCTTCTGGTTGTAGCTAGAGAACATAGGGGGTTGTATCCTCCTTCTAGTTGTAGCCAAAGAATAGGGGATTTGGAGCTTCCTTCAGGTTGTAGCGTAAGAAACAAGGGGTTGGAGCCTCCTTCCAGTTGCAGCTGGAAAACAAAGGAAGTTGGTGCTTTTAATGAATGTAATTCTTCAAGACATATAAGAAAAAACATTCTATGGTTTTCTCCCACTTTGGGTTTCCATGTAAAACACTGGTGTACTGTGTATGTGTATGATTTTTCATTTGTTCATTGCTTATTTACTCTGCAATTATTGGATGATAATGCTACATTGATATAACACTTGGATTATGTGGTTAAAAAGGATTAGATTGTTCTATTACTAATTCATCCCCCCTCTCAGTAATCCAACAATTGGTATCAGAGCAGGTTCCTTTAGAAATCAGTTTAACCACTGAAAGGTAGATCATGGAGAGAAACAACTTGTATACAAATGGAATACCACAGTTCAATGGACAAAAGTATGCATTTTGGAGCATAAGGATGAAAAAATATATACAGGCACAGAGATTTGAAATTTGGCAATCAATTGTAGATGGATACACAACACCAACAGTTCCGCCAACAAATGACAAAGAAGTGAAACTCGGTCAGAATAATCCCAAAGCCAAAAATGCACTTTTGAATGGTCTTAGTGAAACAATATTCACCAAAGTTTCACATTGTAAATCTGCTAAAGAGAGTTGGGACAAACTTCAAAATATTTATGAAGGAGATTCAAAAGTCAAAGAAACAAAGCTTCAAACTTACAGAGGTCAATTCAAACAACTTAAGATGAAGGAAGATGAGAATATTGCAACTTAATTTTTATGAGTTGATGAAATAGTAAATGCAATCATAGGATTGGGAGAAGAAATCAAAGAATCTGTAATTGTTCAAAAAGTACCAAGATCTCTTCCTATGAGATTTGACCCTAAGATATCAACACTAGAAGAAAGATCATATCTAAACTCAATAAGCATGGACGAATTACATGGAATCTTCACAACATATGAAATGAGAATTGAACATGAAAATTCATATATAAAATAAGAAGCCTTCAAAGCATCCAAAAAGTCAAATCAAAAGGGAAGGAAAAAACAAGAACATAACAACAACAGTGACGTCTCAGAAGATGATGAAGAAGTGGCCAACTTTGTCAAAAGACTGAACAAGGGAACCAATGGTAGGTATAGAGGTAATCTTCCTTTAATGTTTTTAATTGTGATGGTATTGGTCATTTTTCTAACAAATTTCCTTATCAGAAAAAGAGAAAGGATGAAGGTTACTCAAAAGGAAAACAAACATAAAAGGAAAAATAAAGACAAAAAAAGTTTTCAAGAAAAGATTATGCACCAAAGAAGACATCTCATCATCAGATGAAGATGAAGTCAGTGACAATGAGACAAAAAGAGTTCTATTCATGGAAGTAGACGACTCTCATAAAGAAGAATCTGAAGAAGAATATGAAGAAGCTGAAGAAGAATATGAAGAAGTCGAAGAAGAAATTGAAGAGGAAAAATTTGACTATCGAGAGGAATTAATGTGTGCCATAGAAGTTATTAGAAGAGAAAAGAAGAAAAACAAGAAACTACAAGAAGAACTAGACAAGAAAGAAGACACTCAAGAACTAGACCAAATGATCACAAATTTGAAGGTTTAAATAGAAGAAGATAAAATAATTGAAGAAGCACTCAAAGGACAACTAGAAGAAAAAGACAAGATCATTGGAAATTTTGAAGCAGGGATTGTCACATTAAGAAAGGATCTTCAAAATAAAAATATGCAGAACAACTCAAAAGTTTTGGATGACATTATTAGGATTCAAAAATCTCATCATGACAAGTCCAGACTTGGATACAATCAAACAAAAAAAGGATCAAGCTCCAAAACAACAGAGCAAGAAACATATCCAAAAAGTTATGCGGAAAGAATCAAGGGGGATATGAAGATCTACAAGGAAGATTATAGGGATAGTCCTCCACCGAGAAGATTCATATTTCAGAATCAACATCGACATATAGGTCTCAGGAAGAAGAATAATTTATAAGAGTAACTCCTTTCAGAAGATCTTCAAATCCTAGGTATCAAACTATCTTTTTTGGTTTATGTTATGCATGTAATATTTTTGGACATAAATCTATGAATTACAGAGCTAACAATAGGAACACAAACAAATTTGAAAGTCATATACAAAGGGGTTATCCAAGAAGGCTTAGTGAAACATAGAGAAGAAGTTACAACAGGTTTGAATCTTTGAGCACTGAAGTGGAATGTTACAAATGTAAAATTTTTGGACACATGGCCAAATATTGCAGAATGACAGTCCCTCCTAGAGAACCACAATAGAATAACAACAGTCACAGATAGGAACCTTAGAAAAGGACATGGATAAGAAAGCATGATCAGTATAACAATGAAGAAAGCACACTTGCTTTACAATATAAGAAGAATAAACATGGTTGGTATGTTGACAATGGCTGTTCAAAACACATGACAGGTGATAGAGACAAGTTTCTTACATTACGAAAGGAAAGAGATGGATCAGTCTCCTTTGTAAATGATGATTCAGCTAAAATCATTGGAAAAGGCACTGTCAAAATTGGGAACAAGAATACTAAGACATAAAATGTTCTACTAGTAGAAGATATGAAACATAATATTCTAAGTGTGAGTCAAATGTGTGACCAAGGTCTTAAAGTTACTTTTGATTCACAAAATTGCGAGATAAGAAAAGAAGGTTCAGGAAAATTGATTTCTACAACTGCGAGAACTTCAAGCAATATATATGTATTATGTGAAATTGGAAATGAAAAGTGTTGTCTAGGAAATGAAGATGAAAGTTGGCTATGGAGCAAAAGAATGGGTCACATACATTTTGATAACCTTGGCAAAGTCAGCAGAAGAGAAGCATTCAGATAAATGCCCCAGATCACGAAACCAACCAACACTTTATGGAAGCATTGTCAACAAGGAAAGCAAACAAAGACCAGGTTCAAATCAAAGGAATATTCAATGACAAGACCACTGGAAATTGTACATACTGATCTAGTTGGACGAACTACAACAAAGGATTTAAAAGGTGAGAAATAATTTATGTTATTAGTTGATGATTATACAAGAATGACTGCAGTTTTCTTTATCAAGAATAAGTCAGAAGCTTTTGAAAACGTTAATATCTACAGGGAAATGGTTGAAAATGAAATGGATTCAAAAATCAAATGCTTGAGATCTGATAATGGATGAGAGTTCACTTCAAAGGAATTTATGGACTACTTCAACCGTTATCGAATAAAAAGGAAATTCTCCGTTGCTAGGAAACATCAATAGAATGGAGTTTTTGAAAGAAAGAACATGACAGTACATGAAATGGCTCGAACAATGATAATGGATTCCAAATTGAAAAATATATTTTGGACACATGCAGTGCATACAATAGTTCACATTCAAAACAGAGTAATGCTCAGAAACAACACTAACAAAAATCCATATGAGCTATGGAAAGGAAGACCAACAAATGTGAAGCACTTCATAGTTTTTGGAAGCAAATGCTACATCAAAAGAGAAGATGGAAAAATGGGAAACTTTGACTCTCGTGTGGACAACAGAGTACTTGTTGGTTACTCAAGTACAAGGAAAACATACAAGTGTTACAATCTGAGATTGAACAAAGTTGTAGAAAGCATCAACGTAACAATTGATGAAACAGGAAGACCAGAATCAAAGAAAGAAGAAAATGAATCAATGGAACAACTTTTTGAAGAAGGAGAAGAAGATGAAAAGGAAGTAGAAGGGGAAGATGAAGAGAATCTGACAGAAGCATAAGAGCAAGTTCAACAAGTGCCTCAAAAGACAACTAGTAGACGAGTACAGAAGAATCATCCTTCAGATCAGATTATCGTAAATAAAGACGCAGGAGTTGAGACTAGAAGAAGAATCAATTCACCAGAACAAACACACATAGCACTCACATCTACGATTGAACCAACCTATTTTGAAGAGGCCAACAAGGATGAATTTTGGAACAAGCTCATGGATGAAGAATTGGATCAAATAGAGAAAAATGACACTTGAGAATTTGTTCCAAGACCAAAGGATAAGAATGTGATCGACAGAAAGTGGGTATACAGGAATAAATTGAACGAAGATAGACAGGTTACATGGAACAAAGCTAGATTGATATGTAAAGGATGTGCACAAGTTGAAGGAATCAACTTTGAAGAGACATTTTCCCCAGTTTCTAGAATGGAAGCAATCCAATTTATTTTAGCTTATGCATGCTCCAAAAATATTAAAGTGTATCAGATGGATGTAAAATCATTTTTCTGAATGGGGAACTTGAAGAAGTCTACATTGAACAACCAGAAGGATTTCAGTTGTCAGAGAATACAGACTATGTGTGCAAATTAAAGAAGGCATTGTATGGTCTAAAACAAGCTCCCAGAGCATGGTACTCTAGACTGGATAAATATCTACTACAGGCAGGGTTCATAAAAGGAGGTGCAGACAAAAACCTCTACATCAAGGTAAGTCAAGGTAATATTTTATTAATTGAAATTTATGTTGATGATATTATTTTTGGTAGTGATGATGAAAGGTTAAGCCAAAAACTTACAAAGGATGTGCATAATGAATTTGAAATGTCATTACTTGGAGAACTATCCTTCTTTATGGGACTTCAGATATGTCAAAGCAATCGAGGAATTTTTATTTCTCAAACCAAGTATATCTGATAAATGTTAAAGAGGTTTGGAATGGAAGATTACAAACCAGTAATCACTCCCATGCAAACCAATTGCAAGTTAAGAAAAAATGATGATTCAAAGTATACAGATAAGAGGAAATACATGTCAATGATTGGTAGCCTACTATATGTGACAACATCTAGACTAGATGTAATGTAGGCAGTTGGATAGGTGACACGATTTCAAGAAGCACCAAAGGAATCACATGTGTTAGCAGTGAAGAGGATTTTCAGATATCTTAAAGGAACATAAGAGTTTGGATTATGGTATCCAAAGTAAAATGATCTATCTATTATTTCTTACATAGATGTAGATTGGGAAGGTTGTATTGATGACTGACGAAGCATCAGTGGAGAAACCTTCTACTTGGGTGAGTGTTTAGTATCATGACTAAGCAATAAAAAATCATCAATATATCTATCTACATTCGAGGCAGAGTATATTGCAGCAACAACATGCTGTACACAGGTTCTTTGGATGAAAAAAACTCTTACAAATATAAAGGTTGAGTATGATGAGCCCATTCCAATCTATTGTGATAATACAAGCACCATCAGTATCTCAAAGAACCCGATGATGCACTCCAAGACAAAGCATATTCCAATCAAGTATCACTTTCTATGGGAACATGTTGCAGAAAAGAACAACATAGTTGAGTATGTGGGCACAAAATAACAAGTGGCAGACATATTTACAAAACCGCTTCCACGGGAAGCCTTTGAGTATCTCTGCCAGAGACTCAGAGTTATTTCTACTCCAAAATTAATGCTTTTGAATACTTAGCTTATATGTATTAGATGTACATGAGGAAGCACCATAAAGAGCATAGTTCAGTTAGGGGGAGCAACCTTGGATGGAAAGATACCTTTTCCTGAAAAAGTGGGAGATATTTATCAGATGTAGAGGACATAGGCATGATTCCAGAGGGAGAAATGGTCACAAAGATGTAGAGGAGAGAGGCATGGTTTCAGGGGGAGAATGAGTGACATGACTTCAATATTGTATGAAATTATTTTAGTATTGCATCAGAGTGTTTCCATCAATGCCAAAGGGTGAGATTGTTGATTAAGGTTGGTTGCCATTGATGTCAACCCTTGAAGAAAGTTCGGTAGCGAATTCCGGTAGCAAAAAGGTTTGGGTAATGGACCCAAGGTAATTTCATGTATAATGATATGAGTTTTAATATATTTGAAGGTAATATTATTCTATATGGATAATACATGTCATTCCATTTCTGGTGGTATGTGGAAAATCACATAACTCCTCACGGTTTGAGAGTTATGGTGTTACGAAGATGGAGGACCCTCATATGTTGGATTGAAGTCCCAAAAGGTCAAAGAAGTCAAAGAGATTGCAAAGAAGAAATTATTATTTAAATGATAAAGTAAAGTGACAAAGTCAAGAAGGATTATTTAAATAATAAAGTGAAGGGACAAATTCAAATAAGATTATTTAAATGATAAAGTGAGGTGACAAAGTCAAGGAGGAATATTTTAAATGATAAAGTAATAGAGAACTTTCTAATTATGGAAAGTAGTTAACCCTAAAAATGAAGAAAATATGTTAAATGACCTATAAGTGGGTTATGTGACCTAGAAATAGGTTAAGTGACCTAGAAATGGGTTAAGTGACCCAGAAATAGGTTAAGTGACCTAGAAATGGGTTAAGTGACCTAGAAGATGGAGAGTATAAATAAGAGGCAAGGCTCTCTCATTTTACATAAAACTTGAGCATATTGAATATCTACAGGTGACCGAGGTAACCAAAGTATATCTAAGCTGAATTTCAGAGGGAAGGTGAAGAAAAGAAGGTCAAAATTCAAGGGAGGATAAATTCTTTTGATGATTCTTTCTAAGGTATGTTATTTACAGGTCATCTCACCATTTTCGAATTAATTTTTTTTTCTAGAATGATTTAGACCATGAAATTGATACGAAATTGAGGAAACATATCCAAGTATCCGTGGTGAAAAATTCAGCTTGTGGGTCATTAAATTTTTGGAGTTACACTCCGTGGAAAATAGGGTTTGTGGCTAGTTCTAAAAATAGTCTAAAACAAGTGTTTCGAGTAACAATGTCATAACTTCTTCATAACAGATCCAAATTTAGTAAGCCCAAATGTGTTGGTTAGAGTACATTCTTTAGTATGTTCTGTAACATTTTCAGGTCAATTCAACAAATATTCCATGCAGGGCACGCTCTACAAGGTCACTCTCTAGAATAAGCCAGAATTCAACAAGGTATGACATTTTTGCTATAACTCCTTTTCTGAGAGGTTCCAAGTATTGACACCTGAAGAAATTGCATAAAAAACACTGAAGAACATTGTGTATCATTTTCATATCTTTATCCATTATAGGTTGTTGACTAATCCAAAAGTAGTCATCTGAGACTAAAGAAAAGTTTGATGGAAAGGCTAGTCTCTTGTTGTTAAAGTTAAGGAAGGTTTGCAAGTATGTGATAATATACACCAGGTCTATTACAGAGTTACAAATCATATTTGGATGATGATATTGATGAGGGATTTTGGTTAAGGTACATGTTGGGTACATGGTTGAGACAAGCAGTTGATGAGTTGACACATACATGATGTGTATAGTTGATGATGTTGGTACATATTGATGAGTCATAGTTGATGAGTAGTTGAAACATGATTGGTACATACTTGGTACATGGTTGGATGCATTTGTTTATGGTACAGGTTGATTACAGGTTGTTTGGTACAGGTTGGTGCATGGTTGATGTACTTGTTTATGGTACAAGTTGATGATAGGTTGTTTGGTACATTTTGGTGCATGGTTGATGCACTTGTTTATGGTACAATTTGATGACAGGTTGAGGTACAGGTTGATGCATAGTTCAATTTTATTGGTACAAGTTTACAACGGTATATCTCGCAATGATAGTGTGACAGTGGTTCCATCATTCTACTTCTACTTCAGGGCAGTTGGATGGGGCAAGGACAGGTGGTTGTAGCCACCTTCTGGTTTTAGCTGGAGAACATAGGGTGTTGCAACCTCCTTTTGGTTGTAGACAGAGAATGGGGGAGTTGGATATTCCTTCACTTTGTAGCCTGAGAAACAAGGGGGTTGGAGTGTCCTTCCAGTTCCAGCTGGAAAACAAAGGAAGTTGGTGTTTCCAATGAATGTAATTCTTCAAGACATATAAGAAAAAACATTCTGTGGTTTTCTCCCGCTTTGGGTTTCCAAGTAAAACACTGGTGTACTATGTATGTGTATGATTGTTCATTTGTTCATTGCTTATTTACTTTGCAGTTCTTGGATGATAATGCTACATTGATATAACACTTGGATTATATGGTTAAAAAGGATTTGATTTCTCTATTACTGATTCACCCCTCCTCTCAGTAATCCAACAGGTCTCATCACAAGCCGACCTATTATGACCATTATCATGTAGCGATATGACACTACCACCTATCTGGTCACCAAGTTAGGGTATTGTCTCTTGGTGGAATAGCCAAGAGAAAGGGGTTCTCATCACGAGCCAACTTTCTCATTTCTATAAAATGTTTTTGGATAACAATGTGACCTCTAGTCATCAAGCTAGGACAGTGGCCCTCAACTATTTCCTTGAAGCACAAGAGAAAAATATCAAAAGAAATAAAGCTAAGAGTAAAAGGCAATGAATGGGCTAGGAAACAATTGCATTTATGACAAGGTGTAGCTCTCCCTCTACAAAGGAACCCACAAGTAAGACTCTACATTTCCCTATTATTACATGCACCCCATGCCCAAATATTTACCCCATGCCACCTCATACACTTACATGACTTGGAATAGATATCACCTTGGAAACACCCAAAACATAAGGTAGGTTTTCTCAATAAGACACCCTGAGACCTTCTCCAAACCTAACTTGTCAAATTTCATAACGTCTTTGAGCATTTGTTTGGGTTAAGGGGGGTTCGATGCACATGTTTGGGTAATTTAATTATTGGATGTGATTTACAAGATATGATCCTTGTGACTTATGAACCCCTGGAGGGTGTACTTGTTGTTTCTATAGGACCTTTCACGGTGGACATGTACACATGAGGGAATTATTAACTCAGACCTTCATGGGGGCTTAAAGCCCACATATGGATGTTGAAACCCCATCTAGGGGTAAGAAAAGATTGAAAACTTGCACCAGGAGAAAGAAGGATGTTTCCTTTGGAGGCACCCTGACAGACCTAGACCTAGGGGATATTGCTTTTCCCACATGGACGATACCCCTTGAGGGCCCTGGACGTCACCATGATAGCCCTAGATGTCATCCAGAGCTAGGGTTTCATATTGAACCACATTTATGAAGCATTGGCACATATGAGTAGGGTTTTAGGCCTTTGGAGGCGCAATGTTTCACCTTCCCCACCCGATGTCCCATACTTGGGGCTCAACGTCACCCTAGAGGGGCATGACATCACCCCTGGAGTGATTTTTAGATGCAAATTAATTTTATTTTGTCTAGATTTAATTTGTGTTAAAAACTGGCTAGGTCGGCCTAATAATTATGAATTGAAATTAATTTTAGGTGAAATTTTGTATAAATACGCATAAAGTGACATTCATTTTCATAACAACTTGTCATTGGAGACAAGAGGTCTAAAATTTGTTCCCTATTAGGGTTATTGACTGAAATTGTGAGGCAACACTCTTGTTTAAGGATGAGTTTTGCAACTTGGATCAATTTTGGAAGTTTTATGGTGATCTTGCATGGTATTCTCATGATTATTCTTGGTCCAAGTAAGTGAAATCTGCATTTTGTCATCTATTGAATGGTTTATTGTATGATTTTATTTGCTCATACAAGATTATGAAATTGCATGGTGTATTTAATGCTTGAAGTAAGAAACTTAAGTTGCTACTTTCTTACTTTTTATTTGCTAAGCTTTTCATTGAATTGATCTAGTAACTAGTGAAACCCTAGAGCCCTAAATTGCTAGCACTCTAAGGGTTTGGAATTAGTTGTTTTTGCATAAGTTTTAATCCATAAAAAGGCTAAGGAAAGCAAGGCGCTAGGGTCTAGAATTGCCTACACCCTAGCATCTTGTCTCTTGAGGTCAAAGCCTAGGAGGACTTAAGTTACTACTTCTCCTATGCTTTTTCCCTCTTAGACTTTTGTGCATCATCATCATTAATTTACAACCTTAGAAGAAGTCGTCCACCTTGACTCCATTACCCTTGAAGGCAGTAGTCTTGTTCTCTTACTTCTTGACAAGACTCAACTCAAACTTTTCACTTCATACTCAAATGCTTTCACTTCATACTCTACTAATTTGCCAACCTAGTCTAGAAATACTAGCAACTAATTTGTTGTTGTCATAATCACTGCTACAACTATCATTTTGCATCTTAAATTATCCTACTAACCATCTAAGTCATCCCTGAATTTGTATAAGGCAAGGTACTATCAATAAGTGTTAAAGTGTATGATCAATTGCCTTCTTAGAGTGCAAATTCTGAAGTTGTTACCGTTGTCATAAGCTTGTGTTACAACCACTGTTTCACCCCTTAACAACCCTAAAATCATTCATAAAACTATTAGGCATCTGTACTAAGAAAACCACAATCATTTGATATTAAATAAGTGTCTTATTGATTTATTATAGTACTTTTTTGAAGTCGTTTCATTGTTTTCATCATCATTAATTAAGGCTAATATAAATGTTTGGACAACCATTTAAGTAATTTATTGACTCACATTTATCTTGAAAAGTGAGAGTGAAAAAGCATTATCAAGTTTGCAAGACTCTTTTATTTCTTCCTTGTCATCATAACTTGCACCTTTCAAGATACATTGTTGCTATTGTAATCTCACTTTTATTGTATGTTAACTTGTTCAAGAAACACATAATTTGTTAAATAAGTCATTGATTATAACTGTTTCTACTAACGTTTTATGCTTCATTGGTAAAGGGAAGGTACACACCCATTTTTATTTCCCCTTGTATTTTTAAGCTTCACCAAGTGTCTTCTTCTGCTGAGTGGCCTAGAGAGAGGGGTGGGCCTTCACTATATATTTTTTCCCTTCATCAACCAACTAGGTCCTGGGACGTCTCCCTTGGAGTGAGGTTTTCTTCCTCCTAAAGAGAAAGAGGTACCCTACTGGGGTGACAGTGATAGGGTTACCTTTGTGTTACACCAATCTAGGCCTACTTGCCTTTAGGCTTTGGGCAAGTATATATTGTGTGATAACACTGCTTGCACTATATCTATGTATGCATTTCATTTGTTCAATTGTTGTTCTCTTAGCTTCTCATGTTTATGGATGTATGCTTAAATATAACTAAGTGTTAAATTTGTTAACAATTCTCTAAGTATACAAGAGTTGCACTAGAGTAGGAGTGTGACTTGGCGGTAGCCTAGAATGGAGTATGGGTATGCTCTAGGTGAAGAGGTGTAGTCTAGACAAAGTAACCTTGGTGTTTCCAAGCATCCAAGTGAGAAATGTCATGGTGTCGCACACCCTCAAGAGGTGAGCGATCACAATATTTGGTTAGGAACACTGTGGGGGCGTGAGACCACATATAATAAGGAGGAGAATAAATTACAAATAGAGAAGGTTCATGTCCAAAATAAATGATAAACGAGAACCTTCTGGAATCCTCAAGTTACACATTACCACTGGTGACGCTCTAGCTCATTCTATTTCAGTGCAATAGCTAGAAAAAAATAAATTGAAGAAAATAATTAGTGAACTAGATGATTCCCCGAGTATTAGACCTCCATTTGCATAACCATTGTCTATCATTGTCCCAAACCAATGCCTCAGGACACACTAGGCACATAAGCTTGAGTAGGAAGGCAACTAAGTTATTAAGTTGAATAAGAATGTATGTCGCAAATAACATAAATAAGCGACTCGATATTATTTCAGAAGCTTGGGAGGTCAGTACTAATTTAAGGAACTTGTCACAACAAATTGCTTCTCTTGTGGTGTATTTGCAAAAATATTTAGAGGATGATGAATTCTTCTATAAAAATGATTTAAGCAATTTTGTGTCATGAGTATCAAGCTTGAGTGATTTTAATAAAAACAAAAAGATTTTCCTTCAAATCATAGAATAAAACAAGTAAAGGTTTCTTGGTTGGAAATAATACAATTGTTGTTGGAATTTATTACCAACTGCAAAAGGATTGCTAATAAAAGAAGTGATGCATTTCTCAAATCACTTGAAATAGTCAAGGAACTTGAAGGCCCTTGATTAATAAGAGAGCCCATGCTAATAACTAAGGAGCAATTAGAAACAAAGTTAAACATAACTAGAGACTTATGGGGTAGTGAGTTTGACAACCTCACTAACTTTCTGGAGTAGGAGATTAAAAAATGGTTCGTTAGCTTTGTGAATAATAATGAAGACCACTTGGCGTTGGTTCAACAGTTACACTCTGAATTCAGAGTGGTGGAAGATGAAATATTTTCACTTCGAGTAAAACGTGACATAACGGTCATGCCATTAAAGGACTATATCAAAGAGTGGCTTGAGAATTCGTTAAAACAAATAACCAATCCTCAATAACTACCAAAGAAACAATTGCATTAGAAAAGTCTGAGTTCCATATATATATATATATAAAGGCCCAAGAAAGGAAAGGAGAGAGAGATATCCATCCATCAATCCACTTACCTTTTCTATATATCATCCACAGAAGCCCCATCCTAGTCCATTTGGACGAACACATTCCTTTTATCGTTTTAGTATTAGGAGTATTATATTGCGTAGTAGACCAACATTTTATTTGAACTTGAACATCGATATATTTTTTACTCTCGTAGAGAGCTATTTCATGACTTCATTACTTTTGTGATTTCAAACTTTTATATAAGCAAGATATCTCGAGTGCGTTTATCCTATGCATAATATGATATTAATTGAGTGAAATCATTTAAAACTCCCTAATTTTGGACCACCAATCTATTTTATGTCTTATGTGTCTTGCTTAGAATATTTTTCCCCATTGCTCAAATGAATGGATTTGATGGAATGGATACAATTATTCTGTATATTTTAAGTGAGATTATTATTTTTCTATTATTGTTTATCTGTTGTCTTTTCAGTTATTTCCCCACCTGGTCCACTTATAGGTGTAGCTGATATGCATGCCTAAATTTATTATTTGAATAAGTATATTGAAAATTTGAGTGAGATAGAGGAGTACCACCTCTGCATTTTTTACAATAAACCTTAAACAACTTATTTAAGAATACCCTAAAAGGTTGACTCTTATTCCTACAAGAAAGGATATCAACACCTAATTATTTAATAAACATTACAATAAATAAAATAATTATTATCTTGTATTTTATCATTGAATAACGCTTATGTAGTTGTTCATGAACCTAATTGTTGATTGTGTGTTAAATTCCTTAAATGTCACCAAGTCACGTTGTTTGTTGAGTTTTGAGAATGCCACTAAGTATTTGAGGTTGTTCCTTCATTGAGAAGAAGTGTATTCTCCTGCTTGTTTGAGAAGTGTGCTTGTTTGAGAAGTGCCCTAAGGAAAGTTTAGAGGTATTGTTTTTAGTCACAAGAGGTTGTCATGCAAAATATAAATTATTTCAAAGTTTAGAGGTATTGTTTTTAGTCACAAGAGGTTGTCATGCAAAATATAAATTATTTCATCTTATACAAGATGATAATATTTTTGATGATTGTAGTAAAATTTTGGAATTTTTTTTTATTATAGTTTAAATTTTTTTTTTTTTTTAAATAAATATTTTATTAGTAATTTAAAATAACAATAAAAAAATATGATAAATCATTTATCAATTTAAAACAGAATTTAATTATATTTTTTTTTAATT
>ML802788.1:92636-110432 GCA_009831015.1 Picea engelmannii
ATATATATATATATATATATATATATATATATATATATATATATATATATATATATATATATATATATATATATATATATATATAATCATAATCTTATCTTAGATTTACTTCTATACAAAATTCACTGTTGGCATAACTTTTGAGTTCTTCTCCATTTTATTTATAATTGATATATTTTTTTTTAGAAGAAAAATTTCTCATGTATTATACTATGGTTCTGAAACCAAAAAATACAATTCAGTGGTATTACAAAAAAATATATTTATTGTTCCATCCACATCTAATTATTCCAATGACCACAAGTAAAAGAGATTCCTATTTTTGTCTCCACATCTATTTCAACTAACAGTCTGTCAATCTAATACTACATACAAAAATAAACGATATATAACATCAAGTTTGGGACTATGATTTTCAAGTCTAAAATAGAGTAATACACTAAGGGGGTCCCTCATGTCCTTCTGTCCAATGTTGATATGTCAAAATACTTGCCAGTCTTGTTAAAGCATTTTTGGACAATGTATCTACCTCCTCATTTGTTTCTCTGTAAACATGTGAGAAGATGATCTGAGTGAAGGCCTTGATGAGATCGGTTATCTTGTCTTTCCAACATTCAAGTGCAATGAATTATAGCTTACCATTGTTGTTTAACCAATCAATGATGATCTTGGAGTCCCTTAGTACTCGTAGATCCAAAATATTGTGTCTAGTAGCCAGTAGAAGGGTAGACCACATGCCAAGGAGTTTAATTTTGGTATTAGAACCTTCTCCATAGTTAAAAGTCCAAGTGATCTTTGTGTGATCCAATATTTTTTTCAGTCCGCCAGTGCCATAGTGAAGTCCTGCATTTTGAGAAGTGCCATCAAACAAGGCAATTTTCCATCCCAAGTGTAAAGTAGGATGAATGAACTAGGAGTATGTATCCTCCTATCCTTTGGAATCTCCAAATTGCCCAATATCCTGAAGCAAACAGATTTAATGGAGGAAGGTGTGTTCTCAAAGATCACACTGTTGAGAACCAACCATATATACCAGTGGATCAATGCCAGGAGCTGCGATAATGTGAATTCCTCCATTGACTAGTTTTCTAGACAAGCATGCAATGTGGAGCCCACCCATGTAGTTTGGAGCTTAAGGGAGAGAGTAAGACTATGCCAAACAAGTTTAGTAAATTTTCAATCTAAAAACAAATGGGAGATAGATTCAGAGCTTTTGCAACATAGTGAACACATATTGGGTCCCTCCCAACCCATACGAAGAAGATTGTCCCAAGTCAATATCTTATCATGTGTAGCTATCCAAATAAATAGTTTAATTTTCAAGGGAAGAGGCCAACGCCAGAAATATCTCCTCCATCCTGTACACCTCTGGATCCAAAAGGTGGAAGATATTACATTGTATAGATTCTTCACAGCAATATTGCCAGATCGGTCACCTCCAATCTAGTGTAATGAGTCTTCCAGTACACTAAGATGTATCCCTGCTCCAATATTTGCTGAGCAGTAACACTGCCATTCTAGAGCCATGTAGCTCGATATACCCATATCAATATTATTTTTCCAATTAGTGAAAAATACCCCATGTCCAGTAGTATCTGTGGCTTGGAAAAGAAAGAAAATTTGTTTTCCCCGTAATTTATTCAGGAGCCCTGGAGTGAGAAAAGCAGTGGACCCGAGTCCCAAAATATCATCCCTACCAATGTGTATAGAATGGCCCGATCCTAGTTTCCAACAAAGCCAGTGTTGTATAATATGAAGGTTCTTCAGAAGAGATCTCCAGATCATAGAAGCAATAGTGGGACAAGTATCAGTGTGTCTGAGCCAACTCAAGAAAGAACGAGGGGTAATATATTTCCCATAAATAACACAGTTCCAAATCCCATCATGTGTCAGTACCATCCATAGTGATTTTGTCGCCAGAGCTTGCTTGAAAAGGAAAATATTGCAGAGTCCCCAACTGCCTAACGATTTTGGTTTTGCAATGTGTTGAGGAAAAGATATGAAATGATCTTACTCAAGCATTTTTAGACTTTACCTGGCTAAAGAAAAGTAGATAGGAATATCACCCTATGTTTATAACAAACAAAAAATAACATCCTAACTCACAAGTATAAATTATGAGTGCTTAGGCTAGTCTTTTATCAACAAAAACCTTGCTGGAAATTCGCTTTTTATAAAAAAATTTGAATATAACAATTGCTGAAATAAGTGTAAGAACATAAGTAAAGACACCAAGATGATAATCAAGATAGATGAGACATAAAGAAATCCTTTATTTCATTCCAATTCACCAAAGAGTCATTTTCTTTACAAAATCTCATACAGAAATCTTGGACCAAAGTCAAAATTAGACATCCTCGATGGAACATACAAAAGGACCTCTGATAGAAAACCAAAAATGAACTCTAAAATCTGGATTAGCTTGCCACATATTGCTTCCCACTCGACTCTGCACAATAGCCTTTATCAGTCAAGAAAATTAATTCACAAACAAACAAGTCTACACAGACTATCAAAGATAGATCAACACCTTTGAAAAATAAGTGTCTAAATGACTTGATTCAGCCCTGAATATTGTTGTCTACAATAAGACCCTGCTATCACAAAAGAGAATTAGGCTTTGACGAATATATGAATGAATGAAAACTGAACAATCTCAACATAACTCAAAGACCAAACCTTAACATGCTTCTTCTTCTATCCTCCTCTTGTTCCTCCCTTTCCTTTTTCTTTTAACAAATTAGAATTGGTTGAAGAAGTTGAACCAATTCATTAGTTAAGTTAATTAAAAAAATCAACTAACTTTAGTTAGGGGGAAGAGTAATAATTATAATCAGGGTCATAAATAAATAATAACTAGTAGGTGGGACCCCTTGTGACTCCCTTTAGTTCATAAAAATCATAACATAACCATTAGTTAAGCAAAACACACCTCCTTGTGCCTCCCATCAACATATTCACTTTTGGGCAATTTAAACTCATGAAATTTGAAATTATTTAAAAAATAATACTCATATATCCAAAATAAACATGTTGTCCAAAGATCCCTGATTTCAACTGTCATAAAACAATAGATATAATAAACTCAAAAACCATATTTCCTAGTTTGTGATGCAACCCTTCCTTGATTGCTGCTGTCACCTCTTGATTTTCCTGAATTTGCCTTTGGTTGTGAAAATCCTTTAGGCCTAATTTCATTGATCACATGGGAACAATCGTCCCTCAAATTCATTCGGGAAGACATTGACTTGTCAGAGCCATTGGAGGGTGAGGAGGGAGCAGTAGTGGATTTTCCTCTATCAAGGGCATCGTGGGCCTCAATTTTCAATCTCTTGCTAGCATGGGAGGATTGTACTGGTGAGTGATCAGGGATAGCTTGGGCAATGGGGTTAATCGATGAAGGAGGAGGCAAAGATAAAGTTGGGCCAGCCACGATGTTGGGAGATTTCCAAGTGGACAATCTCTTGCCATCCATCATTTTCAGGGACCTTGGGTTGTAATGAGACATGAGGAGGTACAGAGATACCGGGTGCTTGTGGGGCTTGGAAAGGAGGCCTTTTAGGCCTAGGTTGGACTATTCCCTACCCAATCCAATTGAAGAATCCGACATGAAACAATTGGCCAAGCTCTTGTGAATCAACGTCAAAATGTATGGAGAACCTAGGCCTTATTGGGCCTCAGTTCCAATTACCTCTACCTTTGTTTCCTCGACTGAAAAAAATCATCCAGCATGCATGATCAGTTAGCAAATAGTATTTTAAATAACCATACATGGCAACTCTT
Organism: Picea engelmannii; assembly: GCA_009831015.1. Classification (NCBI taxonomy): domain Eukaryota; kingdom Viridiplantae; phylum Streptophyta; class Pinopsida; order Pinales; family Pinaceae; genus Picea; species Picea engelmannii. The sequence continues at coordinate 96,420 of ML802788.1, forward strand.
TAAAATAATGAAATAGATTTGTCTTAACAATGTATCAGACTCATGCAATCCAATCCATACAAATTGTTTCATCGTTAATTAATGAGCAGGGCGTGAAAAAGGGTTCTGGGATATGTGAGGGAGTTGTATTGAGAGAAAATATGATATAATGAGGGGGAAAAGACATGGTCACTACTCAATGAAAACAACAATCAATTGTAAACTAAACTAATAAAACCTCACTTCAATCCACAGAAGACACTGCAACCTTCATCTTATTTAATACAAAAATTCTCTTGACTGTAATCAATCTCAGAAAAGGTAGTGAAAAAATGAATATGGGAAGTGACGGGGTTTGTAATTACAAGAAAGTGAAATAATGGAAGGGAAGAAGAATAATTACTGTTCATGAAATTAATTCAGTGATCCATAACACATTCTACGAAAGGAGATGCATCAACCATCAAACATCTGACCAGATAATAATTTCTATGTATTTAACTAGTTCATTGTTCATAATCAAATATCCAACATAGTGCCATCATAAGAAAGTATGTATTCCACACAATTTGTAAGAGATTATGTTCCCTTCATTCACATACTTGCATTTTATAACAATTTACGAACAATACCCCTTTCCAATCTGCAAACTATCAAAATCAACCACCGCCCATGCATTTCTTCAATCCACAATAATGCTTCAAAAGTCATGTTTCAAATTAACAATGAAGTCACTATCACTGAAATTGTGCCTATCATTTAAATGCAATGATATTTGTTAAACATGTATAGGCAGTAACCAAAATAATCAAGACCAAATTTCCACGCCTGAAATGACAATTAATCATACAACCAACAACCACCATTTAGAAACAAGCTATGCACAGGGTAATTTGCCCAGGCAATGTAGTTCTTCCACTGTAAAAAAAATCAATTCAATGTGATTTAAAAGCTCAGCCACCCATCCCACACGACTATCATGAATAACATGGCTTCTTTAACAAGTGATCAATTTCAATAAATAAACATGTTTAAAACTCCATGAGTATCTTTGACTCAATCCCTCTATGTTATACATAGTGCGTAGCCAACAAAACCTCGTGATGAAACAATTCCACTTTAACAAAAACAAACACACAGTCATGGTAATGACTAAACATCTCGTGCTGAGCCATCGATTTAATATAAAATTAATTCAATTTAGTCACACTGTGATCGAATATGTTGTGCAAACTGAAGCTTATATAGTCAAACAAGAATAAGGGTGCAGTGGATATACTCTCTACAGTCATCCATTCCAATAGTCATTCGACCCCAATGAAAACCATAGTTATCATGCCCATCATTTCATTTACAACACACCATACACACAACGCGACATGCATGAGAAACACCAAGCATTTGTAACTAATGCCAACTATCATCCAAATTATCATTAGTGCCAATACCAGTGACTGTGTATCAACCAAACAAATTTTCCACTCTCGTAAAATCAATTTATGTAACAAGTTGTGACAACAACGCCTACCCATGCATTGATTTGGATCGGCCCAGAGGCCTCCTTCTTTAAAAAATACTGAGTTATTTCATAAGGAGGGTGACTGTATACTTTGAAAGTGTATTTGGTAATGTTTGGTTTACCACTGTTATAATAGAACCAGTGATTGTAGACCAACTAACCCAACTTTCACATGACCAACTGGGTGAGCCCGTGCTCAAAATTTGACAATTATACCACCAATTAACCATAACCAAGTTGTAAAAACAACAGGCTAGGCTGGTCTTCTCTACCAATATTTAAACTGGAGGCTAAGGTTTGTCCCATAGAAAACATAGGGAGAGAAGAGCCATTCCTTGTAATGGTGGAAACTCTGAGGGCACGATGCATACACAGGAAGGACCACAACTCATTCGTGGATGGGTACCAATCCACGGTAGGGAGACATAACCAAAAGGTAAGGATTTGGTTTGAACCAACAATGGTTACTTAATGCATGTAGGGTATAACCCCCATGCTCTTCAGTGAAACAATCACAGCATGGAGGTGAAGACAGGGTCGAGTAAAAACCCATTTCGTGACCCTTAGTCATAAAACCAACCAATGCTAAAGAAAACACAGCGATGCGAGATGCCCTTAACCATTAAAACCAAAAATTAAAAGATTGGATTTATTAACAATGCGTGAAGATATCTTTCCACTCAAGACCAAACAAAAACCCTCCACTTAAACCAACAAGAATAACAAAGAGCTACAACCCAAGGTGATCCATAACTTATACGAATTCAATATTATTGCAGGAAGACCCACAACTCAAGGACACAATTCCGCACAATTGCAACACTTAGGAAAGAACAAACCAATACACCTGAGCCAATATCATTTCATAACCAGAGCAGAGTCATGAATGACCAGAAAAAAGAACATACTTGTAATATAATTCCTTAAAACAAGAGTTGGCCGAGTGGTTCTTCCTTGCTAAAAATATGGAGCATAACCGCAACAACAAGATTGAAAAATGGCCCGACTAGGGTGGTGGCTAACAGAGGAGTAAAGGTGATGTGTAGTAAATGCACGCCACCTCCACCCACAATGCATTAATTCATTAGTACATCCCAACACATTAACCATTAATCAAACCATGTATCGAAAACCCCACCACATTAAAAACCAATAGCACGACTTATGCCATAACATAATTCAAGTCCCATATAATTCAACCATTCACATAACCAACAACATTATCACCTTTCCAAATGCGCCACCAACATTCCATATCATATGCGTTTTAACCATAACCCAATCACAATCGCATAACCAATTACTTGTTAGCTAGGCTTTAACAATAATTGTTAATTCTTTCATGCATGCAGTATAGTGAATAAGATAGCTTTAAACTCTTCCCCCTTCCAATTTTTTTATTTCTTTCCAATTGTTTTCATGTAGTATAGTAAAATTGCCGAATTAGATCCCATTTGTTATAGTATTTTTCGCTTCTCTCAAAACTGTCCTTCATGCAATTTCACTAACATACTTGTTGTGTAGGTGCGATAAGAACATAATAGCACATGCTGTAGTAACATCATGAATCAACACCTCATAATCTCAAATCATAACAAGTAACAACAATATATCATCAACCATGTAAGTCATGTCGCATATCATCACAACATCAAAAGTGAACAAATTTGATCTTCAAAAGTTAAAGGGGGTCCCACCTACTAGTATTATTTAGTTTTTTATAATAATAGGCTTTAGAAACATTTTGCGGGAAAAACTTCATTGACAATTTTAATCATCAACAAACTGGTGAATCCACAGGAAAATTTGTTTCCAACAGATTTAGAACTTAGAACTCATGGTTTCACATACCAAGAACAGTAATCTTAGAAGACATAACCAGAATAATTATGAAACAGGGGGAAGTGAGCAGATTTAATGGAAAGATGATCCAGAATTTGAGAATAATTGATGAAAAGTGTTAAGTATGTGGGGTTTTTACCATTGTATGAATAATCATTCAACTGGAATAGGCTCTTATCTTTCAAGGAGGAAAACTTATAGACCTTCTCTTAAGATCTCAATGGATGAATAAATGGCAAGAAGAAGCAAGAAGTAACCAATTCCTTGTAAGACAATAGTAGAAATATGTAACAATTTCAAGGGCCCTTCAGAGAAGACATCATAACAGTTGTGTAAGCTTGATTGTTATCGACTAACAATGCTTTGCAGGAGTGTCACTGTGGAAGAATTTATCCAACATTCTATCTTGACCAAACACTAAAAGATGATGAAGACAAAAATCACAACATAAGTAATAATGCAGAAATTAAAACAACAACAGTAAAAGACTCAATTTGAAAAACAACAAGGAAAGAAAACTGAACTTAGAAGGCAAAAATCAAGGTACCGTAAGCATAGAAAATAAGCACAAAAATTGAAAGCATATTTAGGCTACTAGTATACAACAAAATCCAGACAATATTAGAACTTTTCATGTTGGTTCCTCGCAATATTTCAAGCGAGGGATGTTAGTGTTGTAGGAAAACAATTTCTCCTATAAATCTTTTGAGATATAAGAATTAATATCCAAGACAAAAGAAATTTGGAAAGGACCGATCACCTGGAAATCTGATGTAATCATCATTCACTTGACACACACAATTAGCTCATCAAGATAGAGATGGAGACTGACCAATTCATCGAGAGTCATGTGCATAGCTTTTTTAAAATCAGTACCTGTATCAAGTAAGCTAAAAATATGACATTTGTAAGACATGGTATCACAATTAGTAATGAAAGTGGTTTTGTGAACATTTTCCCCTTTTACTTTGATTCTCTTGTAACCAAATAGACTGTCAAGTAAGGGTCTTAACTGTGGCTCTACAACCTGTTGCAAAAACATTTCAATATTGAGAGGGGGAAAGGGATTTCTCATAATCACTTGCCTAAAAGTTCGAAGATTAATACAAGTTCTGTTAGAAAAACAGGACCGTGGAGAAATAAAATAAAACAAATGCAGAAACAAAAACAAAGAAGACACACAATACAAGAGAGACACAGATTTACGTGGTTCACCCAGTGTGGGCTACGTCCACCAGAGAAATTGCCAGGTCCTTCCTTTATTATTATCCAACAAATGAAGGGATATAACCTACAGCAAAAACCCGCTGTAACTTCCTCTTCTTTCTCTCACAGTCTCCTCTCTCAGAATACAATATTCACCCTCATACATAGCCGCAATACATTTCCCTCATAAAAGAGGGTTACCTTCTAGGGAAAAAACCCTAACATAATCTCTACCGTTAGATCTGCGACCTTATAATGAACGGTCCAGATTTACAGTGAAATTACAATATACTTTTATAAGGCAATTTTTGCTTCGGGGGCTTCGCCCCCGAACCCCTGCTGGGGGTCCGCTTGCCCCCGGACCCCGCAAAGGGGGTACCCCCCCTTTGCACTCCCTCGCATGGAAGAGTGTACATACTTCTGGGGTGTAAACACTTCATGGGGTATAAACACGGCTGAAAGCAAGGACCTCTGAATCAGGAAAATAATCAGGCTCCACAACCAACAAGTTCTGATATTATCAGTGGTCCCCGAGGCTGATTTCCAAATTGAGACCCATTCAGGGTGGGCTAAAAAAAACATTCCATCCCTTAATAAATCTCTCAAATCCCTTCGAAAGGGTGCTTCTGGTGCAGAGTTAACAAATTCTTGTTTTTTCCTAGCTAGTTTCATAATATGCTGAACAAGACCAGGATCAAAACCACAAAGATCCTCATAAGACCAAGCAAAAACCTTTTGATATTCACCTAGTCTGGTGGACCTCATATCTTCTTTACCAGAACATTGGAAATTTATTTTAACATTGGTTGAAGGTTAAAATGTCCTAATGTTCAGGAGGATGGTTTCAATCACCTTCTTCTGTAACTCCTCTTCTTTTTGTTTTTCTTTATTGCCTACAACACTCAAAGAAAATGAACTCTCAAGAGGAGTCAAGCCCCCATGAATCTTATTATTTTCCACAGATATAATATCCTCGGGCTTAAGAGGTTCATTTTGAATGACAACACAAATGATCTCATCGTTAGGGATGGCCTTCCAAGATCCTTCCTTTTCAGGGATGTATGGATGATGTAGAGATTGAAAGGCACAATTGGGCCTGTGAGGCAAGATTTGTTGGTTAGGAGAGGCTGCAAAGACAACTAAATGATCAGCCATTGAATTCAAATCCCTATTAACATGAGTGATGTTGAAAGACAGAAGGTTTGAGACAAGTGCCCAAACATTTTGAGAGTATCATTCCATCAGCTTGTCGCTAGGAGGGCATATCTTACGTATCAGGTTCACAACAAGCTCAGATTTCCAAAAAACTGAAAGGTGAGTACAACCAATATTAAGGGCATTCTAAATTCCTAATAATAAATCTTTGAATTCAATGTTGTTGTTTGTACAAGCAAACTCCAACCTGTATGATAGATTATGAATTTTTCCTGCAGGGGAAACCAAGACAATACCAACCCCATCACCTTCACTAGAGCATGAACCATCAAAGTGAATATGCCATATATCATTATCTAAATCATGTTTTTCCAAAGGAATACTATCCTCTTCAGCAAATATGGAATACACTCCTAGGTCTTCTTCGACATAGTTTATGCTATATTGCAGAACATTCTCTATGTAGGGTGAAATTCTTCCCTCTCTAAGTACTATAATATTCTTTCCATTTCGCGGAACGGATAAATGTGTCCCATCGAGCGAGAGGTATCCACCTGTTAAGGCTTGCCAATATCTCCCCAAGATAATTGAATAATTGCTTACATGCATATCAATCACCTGAATGATGAGGGTTGTCCTTATCTCAGGATGAGCGCATAAAACCAAGGTTACATATTTAATCTCGCATATGGTTGTTTGTTGTAGACTATTATAGGAGAGCATGCTTCTGGCATTTTCGTTTGTACAAGTCAAGCCTAGATATTCCATAATAATATTTGACATGACACTTGGGCCTGAACCACCATCAATGAGGCAACAATGGGCAATCTTATCCATGATCTTTACTGAAATATAGAAAGGGTTTTTTTTTACAGGGTATCTAAAGTTATGTACACCTACTTTATTCATAGAAGAATCCTCTTCGTCTACTTCTTTGGAAATATTGGCTACAACAGAAGCTTTTCATTCCATCAATTGTTTCATATGCATTTGTTGTTCATGGACGACAACCATGTCTAGGAGGGTTGCATCTACTTTGATGTTGGTCAATTGATTCAATATATTGTATTTAGAAGAGGGAGGAGGGGGAGTGATTCTTTGACTCTCGGGAATTTTAGGAACCTAGGGCATAGCATCGGTTGAGGATGATCTCGGGTTAGAAGAATTGGGAGGAGGATGAAATTTACCCTTGGGAGCATAGGCTTTGTTCCTAGTGTTAATAACCATGACATCCTCTGGCTCTGCAAATTCTAGGACAACAATAGTAGCTTCAGGTCTCTTACCAAAGATATTATCTCTGGAACTCTTCTTTACCTCACATGTGGTTTCTTCATGGTGCTCCTTGCAAAAGTTGCACCAACTCTGAGGTAAGATAGCCTTAGGCTGAAAATTGTTTTCAACCAGATTTATAAAAGGGGGTGCAAAAGAGGATGAAGCTCCAGGGGTGAGATGGGAGACAATACCCTTCCACTCAAATGCTATCATGTGATTTTTCATATCTTGTATTAGATGTAAGAGAGAGGACATGTCTGTCTATCTAACTGATTCTCCCTAGGGAAGACCAGTTATTTCAAGCTATTCTTCATACTCTAAGCGCAGAGCGAAAATGGGATTATCAATGACCTTTTCTTCAAGGCTATGACTGTAAGGAGAAGGCAATGTATTGTAGTAATGCATGAAAGAGGCTTAATTCTGAGGGCAGATAAGTTCGGGGATTTGATTGTACAACTTGGTGAAACACAAGTTGAAATACTTGATGGTCTCACCATATTTATAAGTGACGTTATCATATTCCCTTAAATTCTTGGCAGGGCTTTTGGATTTACCATAAGTGGATCAGGACCAATATATTTACTCCTCCCAAGTAGACAAGATCTTAGGAGGAAGGTCAAAGAATTCAGCCGCAGCCTTTCCTTCCAAGGAATTGACAAACAAGCGCATACAAGTGTCATTGTCATTAGCCCCTATGTTATGGAAAGCATTAGAAAATTCCACTAGGTGTTCATTGGTACTGACAGTGTTATTTCTTGAAAACTTAGGCAAATTCTCTTTAAACTTTGAAAGTGGGCGAGTAACAAGTGCTAGGTTAAGAGGAGAGGACACATGCCATAATGTCGTCGTGGCATCTTCTTCAAACTGAAAAATCCCATACTTTTTAATGACTTTGGTGGGGTTTGTAGTAGATTGGACAGGGATATGGTGGTTGTACAAGCTACCAATTATCGATGACGATGAATATTGGGAATATGGAGCACTTCTAGTGCCACCAAAGCCACCACTAGATTCTGTCTTATTGATGATAGATGAGGGGAAGAAAGACAAGCTGGATGAGTTAGATAAATTTCTCCTTAGATCACTTTGTTTGGCAGATAACACAACGTTTCTTCTTCCTATTTCAACAATAGGATTGATTTCGGGTGACAAGCCTCTTCTTCTTCAAGAAGCGTGAGAGTCTAAGGACATTAAAGAAAGGACAAAGCTCAAAGAAACAAGGTTTACTATTGATTTCTAGGCTGTCTACATCTAGCCTCCAATTGTTCTTGAGCATTAATATCTCGTTCAATTGCTGCCCAAGAATAGTTAAGTTCGGCACGGGTATTGGCAGTGTCTAGAATGGTGTTAAATAGGTTCAAAGCAATGTTGGTCTAGTCTTGAATATCGGACTCGATATCGGGCTGCCTTGCAACAGGAACAATCATTAATAGAAAAATATTCAAAGAAACAATTTCAGAAAAGAAAGATGTATCGATGAAAATCAAGTATAAAATTTTAACCAGAGAGATATCGAAGATTTCCCCAGTACGGTTGCCAAATAAATGTCGAGGAAAAGATATGAAATGATCTTACTCAAGCATTTTCATACTTTACTTGGCTAAAGAAAAGTAGACAAGAATATCACCCTATGTTTATAGCCAACAAAAAATAACATCCTAACTCACAAGTATAAATTACGAGTGCTTAGGCTAGTCTTTTATCAACGAAAAGCTTGCTGGAAATTCATTGTTGATTAAGGTTGGTTGTCATTGATGTCAACCCTTGAAGAAAGCTCCACAACACAAAGGTTTGGATAATGGAACCAATATTGTTTTATGTAAATATGACTCATTATTGTCTTGTCATGGTTGATAAGAAGTAAAGATGGATGAACTCCAAAGTGGTCCCCTTATGGTGAAAACCCTCACGGGAAGACGCTTTGCGGAGTAAGAGAAAAAATGATTAATTGTGGAACAATGAGATGAAGGAAAATTAATTTGTCACATAAAATATCCTAGATGGATATTTCTTGTCATTCCATTTCCGGTGGTATGTGGAACGTCACATAACTCCTCACGGTTAGAGAGTTATGGCCATGAGAAGTTGGAGACCCCAGGTTTGGGTAATGGACCCAATTGTTTTTGATGGATAATGGTATGAGTTATGATATATTTTCAGATAATACTATTCTATATGGATATTAAATTTCATTCCATTTCTGGTGGTATGAGGAATGCCACATAACTCCTCACGGTTTGAGAGTTATGGCTTTACGAAGTTGGAGGACCCTCATATGTCATCTAGAAGCCCCAAAAGGTCAAAGTAGTCAAAGTGGTTTAAGAGATTTTAAAAGGTAAATAATAAAGTGAAGTAATGAGTGTATTATAATTCAAAGTGAATACAAAATAAATTATTTCAATAATAAGTTTAATAGAAAAATTAGAAGTGGATTAACCCTAAAATAAGGAAAGTGGGGCAAAGTGACCTAGAAGATGTTTTTAAGGAAGCTGTTATCACACCATAAATTATGGGAATCAACTTATGACTTGGATATTATCTGTATCTGGTGTTCTTATTGGAAATTGATTTTTCATTTTGCAAAAAAAAAAGAAAAGAAAAAGAAAAAGAAAAAGGAAAAAAGAAAAAGAAAAGAGGGCACAAAAGAATGGAAACAAAAAGCCCCATGCAATAATAGTAACTTGGTCGTACCATTCAAGCATGACCAAGTTCTTCTAAATTTTCAATGTTGATAGGTTAGTAAATACATCTGATCAGACCATCTAATCCTGGTCAGATAGCCCCTAGGTTAGAGCTAGTGAATACATCTGATCAGACTGTCTAATCCTGGTCAGATATCCCTTAGGAAGAATAATATCTTAACCCAACAGTTTAATCTGGGTTAATTGTCTGGTGAAAGTAGGTTAGAATGTAGATTAATGGCTTTGCTTGCCTTTCCCGAATAAAACCCATTTGAATAAAATACTTCATCAAGTCCCCGTTGCCTAAGGATAGTTGAAATAAGGTCCCCTTGGTGGTGTCCATGACAAAATTGGATAAAACCCATGAGAAAGCTCTAATCCTAAGTTTTTCCTACACATGACATTTGTCGCTCCCGACCTATGCTCCATTCACCTTTCAATGGTCCAGATCACAGTGCTTGGATCAATGGCTCACATAGCATTCCGGACCCCCCTTAGTGTTCTGCTTTTAACCAAGGGGGTGGGTCCGGAATCGGCGATAATATTTACGCAGATCTGGACGGTTCAGGACAGAGTGCGCAAATCCACAGCCCACATTGGATTACGGACCCCCCCCTCCATTCTGCCTTTAATGGAAGGGGGGGTCCGGAATTGGTATTAAAGAGCGAGCTAAGATCTGCGGTCAGGAAGACAACGCACAGATCAATAGATCACGATGGATTTCAGACCCCCCTTGGTGTTCTGCTTTTAATCAAAGGGGGGGGGGGTCCAGAATGAATAATCTTTACGGTGGGCCCCTTGTTACATGTGGCGTTGTCCTATTGGTTCAAAAGTCCCATCCTCCACATGCTTCCTGACATCCCGTCACCCCTGGACGTCACCCTCCACTGAAACCACTTGGTCCACTTGCTCCTGGGGTCGTGTCACTTTCCATAACTTCTGTCAGTCCATGTTTTCAGTACCATAACCCCCTTCACTCATGGACAGCCTCCTTTGGCGACTTTTACCCCCAATCACAAACCTCCATGTCAGTCGTCCGTATACTTTGGTCACCGTCACATGCCATATCACCCCAAGTGGCCCGTTGTCCATTAATAACTAGATAATATGCTCGTTGTCATGCTGATCGTATCTCCCGCGCCAAACCGACCCCAATTTTTGAATAAAACTACCGTTTTCCCTTTCAGTCGTTATTCATCTGTCGCGTCAGAAAGCTCCTATTCCTCCATTGCTTCTGCATCGCATTCACCTACAGTCCAGTTGACCCCACTAACGTAGTGTTTATTTGTAGGTACAGTTGCCGAAATGGTGTCTAAGACAAAGCAAGCTGAAGAGGAAGAGAATCCTTTCCTTCCTCCTCCGGTTGACCTGGATAAAATTCTCCTGGTCGATAAAGATCATTTGATATCTGATACTATATGTAGTTTCGACTTTTCTGATCTCCAGTCGTGGCTCTGGGAGGTTTTCCTGGACCAGAGCGACAAAATTGGACTTTGGGAGTCCAATTTTCCCTTGTATCTCTTCCCCCAAATTCACAATTTCCCCGAGTTTTCCATCAAATGCCAGGCCCATTACATCCCCAACAAGAAAGCCATCATCTCTTCATCTGGAGACATCCTTTTCTTCATCACCCCAGAAGATATTGACAAAATGGTGCAGATAACCTGTGCTGAATCTGCATCCCCGTTCAACTTAGAAATCCTCACTGAACTATACCAGAAAATGACATTCCCCCAGAGAGCTAAAATATTTGAGCTTCTTCTCCCCACTTCCGCTCCACGCCCATCCACCAATCCCCTGTACCCTTCTTCCTTGTTTTCCACCAAAGGAAATCACATTATTTCTTCCCTGTGTGCCCTGCTTGGGTACTATTCTGATCAATGGGTAGATGAGCCCATCCTGGGTTTTCTATCTATCTTCTCAAATGACGAACAACCGACCAAGCAGTTCGACTACATCACTTTCCTAGCCAATAACATCCATGAACAATTTGTTAATTTCACCACATAAGGCATGTTTAGGTACTCATCCATTCTGGCTTACATGTTCATCTATTTCCAAGCCGACAGGTTCAATTTCTCCATGCAGAAGATGGATGCCGACGGGAAGCCCCAGCCAGTCACAGCGTGGAATTCTCTTCTGAAGCATAATTCTGTCGAGTACGACTTCACAGCGTTCATCGACCAGTTTTACCACCCTGTGGTAAGTATGTTGCATGGCATGCCCGAGCCACGAATAAATGATGAAGTCCAGAGAATTCTGCATCTCTCGGACAATGTTAAGACAGGAGACTGGTATTTATGCCAGAAACACACTGAAATCAGAGTCTTTCGGTGCGAATTGGCGCCATACAAACTGCCTCGATATGTGCCAGTAAGGATTTTTGCATTAGAATATATTAGGCAGATAATGAACTCTGATGATATTCATTTTGTTTCCCTTAAGAAAAAACAATAATTGAGAATCAAGGGACAAATCAGTTCTTTTATCTGCAATAGCCGAGGCGGAGGGGAAGAAGCTGATAGAATGCTGAAGGAGATGAAATTCTCCACGAGTTTCATCTGGCACTATGATCCATACGGGATCATTTCAGACATGAGGGTGAAAAACAAAAATGCCCCGTATGCTCACGAGTCCAAGCCAGAGATCGAGAAATTTGTGAATCAGACAGTATGGCTACCGGATACTTTGATGGACTTGGAACAACAAGTGCCCTCAACCAGTGCACTACCCTCTACTACACCTCAGGTCCTCAAGGAGAAGAGGCCCCGACAGGAGTCATCTCCTCCTGTAACAGAAGTGTCATCAAAGGAATTCCAAATTCACTCCAAAAAGCTGAAGACAGTTTCAACGCCTGGCGCCACAATAGAAAAGGAAGTTTCTACTACCACATTGACCACCATAGGGGCCAAGCAATTCACTTTACCTTTCGGCTCTAGTCAAATTAAGGAAGCAACAAAAGAAATAAAGCCCACAGATTGTCCTTTAGATACTCCGCCAAGCAAGACTGGGCCCAAGTTGCGCATTTTTGAAAAATATGACTTGATCAAGAAGAAAAACCAGACCCTTACTAGCAGCACTTATGCCCAGTTTCAGAAGCAGTCGTCCACAGCGCAACATAGGCTTCTCTCGACATTCGACACAGAAAAGGGTAGGATGCACATGGCCTACCTCCAGGCACAAGTGCCAGATCCCAAGGTGATATCAGATTACAAAAGGGCCACCTTTGAGTTCCAGGCCAAGGACGTGCATCCAACAGATCAGATGGATCTGCACAACCAAACTGGGGAGATGGTTTTCCACACTTTGGCCCACGCTACAGCTTCTGCATCAAAATTTCGGGTAGCTTTGAACAATGCTCAGACCCAATTAAAGCTGGAAAAAATATCATCCTTCGCAAAGGACAACAAAATCAAGACGCTGGAGGAGCTGGTCCTCAAAATTGGTTATGACCCGACGAATGTCAAGGCTGCTGAAGAGATGATAAAAAATAAAAATGCTGACATCGCGTCTTTAAGAAAACAACTAAAGCTCCCTCCAACAGAGGACCCTCAGGCAAAGGAGATAGCTGAAAAGGAAGGTGAAAAGGACGAGATGCTGAAATTACTCATGGAGCAGAATGCTCAGTTAAAAGAGATGGAAGCGGAGATGGAGAGACTGCTAAAGGAGAAAGAGAAGGCAAATACAATGGAAGGCATCCTATTAAGTGCTATCCCAATTGCAGGATTGAGCACAACAATAGTAACAGCTATTCCGTATGCCGCATCAGTGCCACTACCGGAGGGAACAACAGACTTGGCCAAGTCTATGGAGAGAATGAACCTGCAAGAGTCAGAAATCATCAGGCTTAAGAAAGAAGTGGAGAATCTCCAAGAGCTAAAGACTTCTTTCCAGACAAGTCTATCCAAAGAAAAGGAGGTGAATGAGCAAATCAGGAAGGAGTTACAGCTACTCCAGAAACAGACAATGGCAGGAAAGACTTTGGCAGAGGTGAAAGAGATTGTGTGGACAGAAATTTCCAAGTCCATGAATGAAATCTGGCCCATGGTTCAGATCATGTTTGAACAAAATGAGTTTCTCGAGAGGAGCAAGCAAGCTGTTGAGAAAATCAGAATGGAGCTGGGAGACATGCCAGCCCAAGCGAATGAGATTATAAGGTTCCTGAATTCCAAAACCAGGGAGGAACTTGAAGAATTAAAGATTGAGGAAAGGACATAAACTATACTCGAAGTCAAAAGGGTCCTAACCAAAAGAGGTCTCATGCTTCAGCTAGAAGAGAAGATTCAAGTCATGGATCAAGGGGTGCAGAAATTTTTCAATAAGATAGATGCTCTGCAAAGGAAGGGCCTGCCTGGTCTG
>ML802788.1:118640-133282 GCA_009831015.1 Picea engelmannii
GAACCCCCCTTGGTGTTCTGCTTTTAATCAAAGGGGGGGGGTCCAGAATGAATATTCTTTACGGCGGGCCCCTTGTTACATGTGGCATTGTCCTATTGGTTCAGAAGTCCCATCCTCCACATGCTGCCTGACATCCTGTCGCCCCTGGACGTCACCCTCCACTGAGCCCACTTGGTCCACTTTCTCCTGGGGTCATGTCACTTACCATAACTTCCGTCAGTCCATGTTGTCAATACCATAACCCCCTTCACTCATGGACAACCTCCTTTGGTGACTTTTACCCCCAATCACAAACCTCCACGTCAGTCGTCCGTATACTTTGGTCACCGTCACCTGCCATATCACCCCAAGTGGCCCCTTTTCCATTAATAACTGGATAATATGCCCGTTGTCATGCTGATCATATCTCCCGTTACAAACCGACCCCAATTTTTGAATAAAACTACCATTTTCCCTTTCAGTCGTTATTCATACATCACGCCAGAAAGCTCCTATTCCTCCATTGCTTCCGCATCGCCTTCACCTACAGTCTAGTTGACCCCACTAACGTAGTGTTTATTTGCAGTTACAGTTGCCGAAATGGTGTCTAAGACAAAGCAAGCTGAAGAGGAAGAGAATCCTTTCCTTCCTCCTCCGGTTGACCTGGATAAAATTCTCCTGGTCGATAAAGATCGTTTGATAGCCGATACTATATGCAGTTTCAACTTTTTTGATCTCCATTCGTGGCTCCGGGAGGTTTTCCTGGACTAGAGCGATGAAATTGGACTCTGGGAGTCTAATTTTCCCTTGTATCTCTTCCCCTAGATTCACAATTTCTCCGAGTTTGCCCTCGAATGCTAGGCCCATTACATCCCCGACCAGAAAGCCATCGTCTTTTCATCTGGAGACGTCCTTTTCTTCATCACCCCAGAAGATATTGACCAAATGATGCAGATAACCCGTGCTGAATCTGCATCCCCATTCAACTTAGAAACCCTCACTGAACTATACCAGAAAATGACATTCCCCTAGAGAGCTCAGATATTCGAGATTTTTCTCCCCACTTTCACTCCACTCCCGTCCACCAATCCCCCATACCCTTCTTCCTTGTTTTCCACCAAAATAAATCAAATTATTTCTTCCCTGTGTGCCCTGCTTGGGTACTATTCTGATCAATGGGTAGATGAGCCCATCCTGGGTTTTCTATCTATCTTCTCAAATGATGAACAACCGACCACACAGTTCGACTACAACACTTTCCTAGCCAATAACATCCATGAACAATTTGTTAATTTCGCCACAGAAGTCATGTTTAGGTACTCATCCATTCTAGCTTACATGTTCATCTATTTCCAAGCCGACAGGTTCAATTTCTCCATGCAGAAGATGGATGCCGACGGGAAGCCCCAGCTAGTCACAGTGTGGACTTCTCTTCTGAAGCATAATTATGTCGAGTACGACTTCACAGCGTTCATCGACCAGTTTTACCACCTCGTGGTAAGTATGTTGCGTGGCATGCCTGAGCCACGAATAAATTATGAAACCTAGAGAATTCTGCATCTCTCGGACAACGTTAAGACAAGAGACTGGTATTTATGCCAGAATCACACTAAAATCAGAGTCTTTGGGTGCGAATTGGCGCCATACAAACTGCCTCGATATGTGCCGGTAAGGATTTTTGCATTAGAATATATGAGGCAGATAATGAACTCTGATGATATTCATTTTGTTTCCCTTAAGAAAAAAGAACAATTGAGAATCAAGGGACAAATTGGTTCTTTCATCTGCAATAGCCGAGGCGTAGGGGAAGAAGCTGATAGAATGCTGAAGGAGATGAAATTCTCCACGAGTTTCATCTGGTACTATGATCTGTACAGGATCATTTCAGACATGAGGGTGAAAAACAAAAATGCCCCGTATGCTCACGAGTCCAAGCTAGAGATCGAGAAATTTGTGAATCAGACAGTATGGCTGCCGGATACTTTGATGGACTTGGAACAACAAGTGCCCTCAACCAGTGCACTACCCTCTACTACACCTCAGGTCCTCAAGGAGAAGAGGCCCCGACAGGAGTCATATCCTCCTGTAACAGAAGTGTCATAAGAGGAATTCCAAATTCACTCCACCCTGTTTACTGGCCCACCCTGTTTAATTTTCAATCTTTACTTGTGTTTTCTAAAGTGAGGGACATTGGTCAGTTGGTTGAAGCCCAAAGAGAAGGCCCTAAGCTGCTGATCACTATTTTTTTTTCAAAATTTTCCTTAAGATCAGACCAATAAAGGCTACTAGACAGATACTCTCGAAGTGACAGGAAATTGGATTCTTGGCACTTAACAGGGCAAGTACCATCCCCAGGTGGAGCCGCTGTTATCACCCCATAAATTATGGGAATCAACTTATGACTTGGATATTATCTGTATCTGGTGTTCTTATTGGAAATTGATTTTTCATTTTGCAAAAAGAAAAGAAAAGAAAAAGAAAAAGAAAAAGGAAAAAAGAAAAAGAAAAGAGGGCACAAAAGAATGGAAACAAAAAGCCCCATGCAATAATAGTAACTTGGCCATACCATTCAAGCATGACCAAGTTCTTCTAAATTTTCAATGTTGATAGGTTAGTGAATACATCTGATCAGACCATCTAATCCTGGTCAGATAGCCCCTAGGTTAGAGCTAGTGAATACATCTGATCAGACTGTCTAATCCTGGTCAGATATCCCTTAGGAAGAATAATATCTTAACCCAACAGTTTTTCCTACACATGACATTTTTCGCTCCCGACCTATGCTCCATTCACCTTTCAATGGTCCAGATCACAGTGCTTGGATCAATGGCTCACATAGCATTCTAGACCCCCCTTAGTGTTCTACTTTTAACCAAGGGGGGGGGGGTCCGGAATCGACGATAATATTTACGCAGATTTGGACGGTTCATAACAGAGTGCGCAAATCCACGACCCACAATGGATTCCGGACGCCCCCCTCCGTTCTTCCTTTAATGGAAGGGGGTGTCCGGAATTGGTATTAAGGAGCGAGCTAAGATCTGCGGTCAGGAAGCCAATGCGTAGATCAATGGATCACGATGGATTCTGAACCCCCCTTGGTGTTCTGCTTTTAATCAAAGGGGGGGGGTCCAGAATGAATATTCTTTACGGCGGGCCCCTTGTTACATGTGGCGTTGTCCTATTGGTTCAGAAGTCCCATCCTCCACATGCTGCCTGACATCCTGTCGCCCCTGGACGTCACCCTCCACTGAGCCCACTTGGTCCACTTGCTCCTGGGGTCGTGTCACTTCCCATAACTTCCATCAGTCCATGTTGTCAATACCATAACCCCCTTCACTCATGGACAACCTCCTTTGGCGACTTTTACCCCCAATCACAAACCTCCACGTCAGTCGTCCGTATACTTTGGTCACCGTCACCTGCCATATCACCCCAAGTGGCCCATTTTCCATTAATAACTGGATAATATGCCCGTTGTCATGCTGATCATATCTCCTGTGCCAAACCGACCCCAATTTTTGAATAAAACTATCGTTTTCCCTTTCAGTCGTTATTCATCCGTCACACCAGAAATCTCCTATTCCTCCATTTCTTCCACATCGCCTTCACCTATAGTCCATTTGAACCCACTAACGTAGTGTTTATTTGCAGGTACAGTTGCCGAAATGGTGTCTAAGACAAAGCAAGCTGAAGAGGAAGAGAATCCTTTCCTTCCTCCTCCGGTTGACCTGGATAAAATTCTCTTGGTCGATAAAGATCACTTGATAGCCGATACTATATGCAGTTTCGACTTTTCTGATCTCCAGTCGTGGCTCCGGGAGGTTTTCCTGGACTAGAGTGAAGAAATTGGACTCTGGGAGTCCAATTTGCCCTTGTATCTCTTCCCCCAGATTCAAAATTTCCCCGAGTTTACCCTCATATGCCAGGCCCATTACATCCTCGACCAGAAAGCCATCATCTCTTCATCTGGAGACGTCCTTTTCTTCATCACCCCAGAAGATATTGACCAAATGATGCAGATAACCCGTGCTGAATCTGCGTCCCCATTCAACTTAGAAATCCTCACTGAACTATACCATAAAATGACATTCCCCCAGAGAGCTCAGATATTCGAGATTTTTCTCCCCACTTCCGCTCCACTCCCGTCCACCAATCCCCCGTACCCTTATTCCTTGTTTTCCACCAAAGGAAATCAAATTATTTCTTCCCTGTGTGCCCTTCTTGGGTACTATTCTGATCAATGGGTAGATGAGCCCATCCTGG
Organism: Picea engelmannii; assembly: GCA_009831015.1. NCBI lineage: Eukaryota > Viridiplantae > Streptophyta > Pinopsida > Pinales > Pinaceae > Picea > Picea engelmannii. Next base: position 122,883 of record ML802788.1, read on the forward strand.
GTTTTCTATCTATCTTCTCAAATGATGAACAACCGACCACACAGTTCGACTACAACACTTTCCTAGCCAATAACATCCATGAACAATTTGTTAATTTCACCACAGAAGGCGTGTTTAGGTACTCATCCATTCTGGCTTACATGTTTGTCTATTTCCAAGCCGACAGGTTCAATTTCTCCATGCAGAAGATGGACGCCGACGGGAAGCCCCAGCTAGTCACAGCGTGGACTTCTCTTCTGAAGCATAATTATGTCGAGTACGACTTCACAGCGTTCATTGACCTGTTTTACCACCCTTTGGTAAGTATGTTGCATGGCATGCCTGAGCCACGAATAAATGATGAAGTCCAGAGAACTCTGCATCTCTCGGACAACGTTAAGACAAGAGACTGGTATTTATGCCATAATCACACTGAAAACAGAGTCTTTGGGTGAGAATTGGCACCATACAAACTGCCTCGATATGTGCCGGTAAGGATTTTTGCATTAGAATATATTAGGCAGATAATGAACTCTGATGATATTCATTTTGTTTCCCTTAAGAAAAAACAACAATTGAGAATCAAGGGACAAATCGATTCTTTCATCTGCAATAGCTGAGGTGCAGGGGAAGAAGATGATAGAATTCTGAAGGAGATGAAATTCTCCACGAGTTTCATCTGGCACTATGATCCATACGGGATCATTTCAGACATGAGGGTGAAAAACAAAAATGCCTCGTATGCTCACGAGTCCAAGCCAGAGATCGAGAAATTTGTGAATCAGACAGTATGGCTGTCGGATACTTTGATGGACTTGGAACAATAGGTGCCCTCAACTAGTGCACTACCCTCTACTACACCTCAGGTCCTCAAGGAGAAGAGGCCCCGACAAGAGTCATCTCCTCCTGTAACAGAAATGTCATCAGAGGAATTCCAAATTCACTCCAAAAAGTCGAAGACAGTTTCAACGCCTGGCGCCACAATAGAAAAGGAAGTTTCTACTACCACATTGACCACCATAGGGGCCAAGAAATTCACTTTACCTTTCGGCTCTAGTCAGCTTAAGGAAGCAACAAAATAAATAAAGCCCACAGATTCTCCTTTAGATACTCCGCCAAGCAAGACTGGGCCCAAGTTGGGCATTTTTGAAAAATATGACTTGATCAAGAAGAAAAACCAGACCCTTACTAGCAACACTTATGCCCAGTTTCAGAAGCAGACGTCCATAGCGCAACATAGGCTTCTCTCGGCATTCGACACAGAAAAGGGTAGGATGCACATGGCCTACCTCCAGGCACAAGTGCCAGATCCCAAGGTGATATCAGATTACAAAAGGGCCACCTTTGAGTTCCAGGCCAAGGACGTGCATCCAACAGATCAGATGGATCTGCACAAGCAAACTATGGAGATGGTTTTCCACACTTTGGCCCACGCTACAACTTCTGCATCAAAATTTCGGGTAGCTTTGAACAATGCTCAGACCCAATTAAAGCTGGAAAAAATATCATCCTTCGCAAAGGACAACAAAATCAAGACGCTGGAGGAGCTGGTCCTCAAAATTGGTTATGACCCGGCGAATGTCAAGGCTGCTGAAGAGATGATAAAAAAGAAAAACGCTGACATCACGTCTTTAAGAAAACAACTAAATCTCCCTCCAACAGAGGACCCTCAGGCAAAGGAGATAGCTAAAAAGGAAGGTGAAAAGGACGAGATGCTGAAATTACTCATGGAGCAGAATGCTCAGTTAAAAGAGATGGAAGCGGAGATGGAGAGACTGCTAAAGGAGAAAGAGCAGGAAAAGACAATGGAAGGCATCCCATTAAGTGCTATCCCAATTGCAGGATTGAGCACAACAACAGTAACAGCCATTCCATCTGCCGCATCAGTGCCACTACCGGAGGGAAAAATAGACTTGGCCAAGTCTATGGAGAGAATGAACCTGCAAGAGTTAGAAATCAGCAGGCTTAAGAAAGAAGTGGAGAATCTCCAAGAGCTAAAGACTTCTTTCCAGACAAGTCTATCCAAAGAAAAGCAGGTGAATGAGCAAATCAGGAAGGAGTTACAGCTGCTCCAGAAACAGACAATGGCAGGAAAGACTTTGGCAGAGGTGAAAGAGATTGTGTGGACAGAAATTTCCAAGTCCATGAATGAAATCTGGCCCATGGTTCAGATCATATTTGAACAAAATGAGTTTCTCGAGAGGAGCAAGCAAGCTGTTGAGAAAATCAGAATGGAGTTGGGAGACATGCCATCCCAAGCGAATGAGATTATAAGGTTCCTGAATTCCAAAACCAGGGAGGAACTCGAAGAATTAAAGATTGAGGACAGGACAAAATCTACACTCGAAGTCAAAAGGGTCCTAACCAAAAGAGGTCTCATGCTTCATCTAGAAGAGAAGATTCAAGTCATGGATCGAGGGGTGCAAAATTTTTTCAATAAGATAGATGCTCTGCAAAGGAAGGGCATGCCTGGTCTGAAGGTCATTAATGACAAATTAATGACACTCCCTGATTATAAGAAAAGGTTGGCTGAAGTGTCTAAGGACAATTCTAAGTTTACAGGTATACGGGGAAGCATCACAGGAAAAGCATTCATGGATGCCTTGCAGTTGGATATTAGTATCCAGTACAATATTAAGCACATATTCGTCATCAAGCCCACATTTGCTAAGTACACGGACATGGATGAAGTGTATAGGAGATTGCTTAAAGTCATAGTGCCAGGTCATATGAGATGGGAAGAACTGTGTGATCTACTAGATTAGCAGATGAGCTGTCGCAATCCAGTCACCTGTCCAGTCAGAAGAGGTTGCAATGGCACCTCGCCAACGGCCTACCCCAGAAATTCAGCATACAGTTGTAATGAGTCATCAAAACAGTTTTGATTAGTTAAGTTAGTTAGTCTAAAAATAGTATGAGCATGTCCTGATCAGTTATGACAGGAGTGTATGTATTTTGTATTACAAATACTTAATTTTCTGAAGTATCGAGTGTTGTTGATTCACACACCCTGTTGCTATCTAATTGTATCATTTTTGAAGAGATCCACCATTAATAAAGAAGAGGCATTTTACAGGATTCTTGCGTATGTTCACTGGTGATGTGATTTTCTAAGTAAATGTTTTCTTTCTCTGTATTCATTTTTTCTTCTTAATCTAATCTTTATGAATAACGTTTATCTTTGATACCCTGTTTCCGATTCTAAAGATTTAAATGTTTATCTTATAATATCTTCAATTAAGAAATTCTTAACTGCTTGTTAGTTGAAATTATTTTCCTCATCTGTTCTTCCATCCATCATTTTAATTACTAAAAGATCCAGTGAATGTATTACCTCGCCCTGTGAAAATATTCTTTGGCGTTTCTGGTTATTTCTCCGTTTTGTTTAAACACAGACCCCATACCCCAATGGATGTGTAGACTGTCTCAACCAATCTCAAAAACTCCTTTACAACAAAAACAACAGTCTTTATACCTAGCCTAATACCTGAAATTAAAAAGCAAAGTTAAATCCTATAGAGAGATCCCTCTCTGAAGCTGTAAGGGCTAGATCCCAGATTTAAAGTGGTTGGATAAGGTTACCTTAGTAGATTTCTTCTTTTCAACCTCTAGGAAATTTACCAAGTGCTAACAGAAGCTACTTGGAGAGTATAAATAAGAGGCAAGGATCTCTCATTTTAGTCAAACATGAGCATATTCAATATCTATAGGTGTCTAAGGTAACCAAGGATATATAAGCCAAAATTATGAGGGAAGTTGAAGAAAATAAGGCCGAAATGCAAGGAAGGATAAATTCTTTTGATGGTGCTTTCTAAGGTGTTATTTACAGGTCATCTCACCATTTTCGCTATAACTTTGTTTCTATAATGATTCAGACTGTGAAATTGCTATTCCATTGAGAACACATATCCAAGTATTTGTGATAAAAAATTCATCTTGTGGGTCATTGTATTTTTGGAGTTACACTCCGTGGAAAATAAGGTTTGTGGCTAGTCTTGAAACTAGTAAAAAACAAGTGTTTCGGGTAAAAACGTCATAACTTCTTCATAAAAGATCCAAATTACATGAAACCAAATGTGTTGGTTATTATATAGGATTTAGTATTCTATGTAATAGTTTCATATCAATTCAACAAATATTCCATGCGGGGCACGCTCTACACGATTGCTCTCTAGAATAAGCCAAAATTCAGCAAGGTATGCCATTTTTGATATAACTCCTTTTATGAGAGGTTCCAAGTAGTGAAACTTAGAGAAATTTCACAAAACACATTGAAGAACATTTTTTTTTATCAATTTCATATATTTATACATTATAGGCACAAAGTTATGATTACTTCAAGTTAGGGTTGTTGACTAATCCAAAACTAGGCATGTGAGGCTAAAGAAAAGTTTGATGAAAATGCTAGTCTCTTGTTGTTGAAGTTAAGGAAGGTTTGCAAGAATGTGATCATATACACCAGGTCTATTACAAAGCTACAAATCAGATTTGGATGATGAAATTGATGAGGTCTTTTGGTTGAGGTACATGTTGAGTACATGGTTGAGACAAGTAGTTGATGAGTTGGCACATACATGAGCTGTATAGTTGATGATGTTGGTACATATTGATGAGTAGTTGACACATGATTGGTACATACTTGTTACATGGTTGGATGCACTTGTTTATGGTACAGGTTGATTACAGGTTATTTGGTATAGGTTGGTGCATGGTTGATGCACTTGTTTATGGTACATGTTGATTACAGGTTGATAGATGGTTCAAATTTATTGTTACAGGTTTACAATGGTATATCTCACAGTGATATGTTGACAGTGGTTCTATAATTCTATTTCTACTTCAGGGTGGTAGGACGAGGCAAGGACAGGTGGTTGTAGCCACCTTATGGTTGTAGCCAGAGAACATAGGGGTTTGTAGCCTCCTTCTGGTTGTAGCTAGAGAATTGGGGAGTTGGAGCTTCTCTCAGGTTGTAGCCTGAGAAACTAGGGGGTTGGAGCCTCCTTCCAGTTGCAGCTAGAAAACAAAGGAATTTGGTGCTTCCAATGAATGTAATTCTTCAAGACATATAAGAAAAAACATTTTGTGGTTTTCTCCTGATTTGGGTTTCCATGTAAAACATTGGTGCATTGTGTATGTGTATGTTTGTTCATTTGTTCATTGCTTATTTACTATGCATTTGTTGGATGATAATTCTTCATTGATATAACACTTGGATTATATGGTTAAAAATGATTAAATTGCTCTATTATTGATTCACCCCCCCTCTCAGTAATCCAAAAATTGGAATCAGAGTAGGTTCCTTCATAAATCATTTTAACCACTGAAAGGTAGATCATGGAGAGTACCAACTCATATAAAAATGGAATACCACAGTTTGATGGATAGAAGTATGCTTTTTGGAGCATAAGGATGAGGACATATATATAGGCACATGGATTTCAAGTTTGACAATCAATTGTAGATGGATACATAGCACCAGAAGTTCCACCAACAAATGAAAAAGAAGTAAAACTCGGTGAGAATAATTCCAAAGCCACAAATTCACTTTTGAATGGTCTCAGTGATACGATATTCACCAAAGTTGCACACTGTAAATCTGCTAAAGAGATTTGGGACAAGCTTCAAAATATTTATGAAGGAGATACAAAAGTCAAAGCAACAAAGCTTCAAACTTACAGAGGTTAGTTCGAACAACTAAAAATGAAGGAAGATGAAGATATTGCAGCCTACTTCTTACGAGTCGATGAAACAGTGAATGCAATCATAGGATTGAGAGAAGAAATTGAAGAATCTGTAATTGTTCAAAATATACTAAGATCTCTTCCTATGAGATTCAACCTTAAGATATCAACACTAGAAGAAAGATCGGATATGGACTCAATAAGCATGGATGAACTGCATGGAATCTTCACAGCATATGAAATGAGAATTGAGCAGGAAAATCCAGATGTAAAAGAAGCATCCTTCAAGGCACCCAAAATATCAAAGCAAAAGAAAAATGAACAAGAAGAATATAACAACAACAATGATGCCTCAGAAGATGATGAAGAAGTGGCCAATTTTTCCAAAAGACTGAACAAGGGAACCAACGGTAGGTATAGAGGTAAGCTCCCTTTAATTTGTTTTAATTGTGATGGTATTGATCATTTTGCTAACAAATGTCCTCATAAGAAAAAGAGAAATGATGAAGGTTATTCAAAAGGAAAACACACATATAAAGTCAAAATAACTACAAAGAAAGTTTTCAAGAAAAGCTTATACACCAAAGAAGACATCTCATCATCAGATGAAGGTGAAGTTAGTGACAATGAGACAGGAAGAGTTCTATTCATAGTAGTAAAAGACTCTGACAAAGAAGACTCTGAAGAAGAATATGAAGAAGCCAAAGAAGAATGTGAAGAAGTCGAAGAAGAAATTGAAGAGTCAGAAGTTGACTATCGAGAAGAATTAATGTGTGCCATAGAAGTTATCAGAAGATAAAAGAAGAAAAACAAGAAACTACAAGCATAACTAGACAAGAAAAAGGACACTCAAGAACTAGAACAAATGATCACAAAATTAAAGGTTCAAATAGAATAAGATAAAAGAATTGAAGAAGCACTCAAAGAACAACTAGAATAAAAGGAAATGATCATTGGAAACTTGGAAGCAGAGGTTGTCACACTAAGAAATGATGTTCAAAAGAAAAATATGCAAAATAGCTCAAAAGTTCTGGATGACATTAAAGCAGTCAAAAATCTCATCTTGACAAGTCCAGACTTGGATACAATCAGACAAAAAAATGATCAAGCTCCAAAACAACAGAGCAAAAAAAAATCCAAAGAGCTATGGCAAAAAAATCAAAGAGGATAGAAAGATATACAAGGAATATTACAGGGACACTCCTCCACCAAGAAGATTCGGATTTCATAATCAACAACAGACAAATAGGCCTCAAGAAGAAGAAGGATTCATAAGAGCACCTACTTTCAGAATATCTTCAACTCCTAGGTATCAAAATATATTTTTTGGTTCATGTTATGCATGTAATAATTTCGGATATAAAGTTGTGAATTGCAGAGCTAACAACATGAATGGTAACAACTTTGAGAGTTATACACAAAGGGATTATTCAAGGAGACCTAGTGACACACAAAGAAGAAGTTACAACAGGTTTGAATCTTATAGCACTGAATTGGAATGCTACAAATGTAACAATTTTGGACACATGGCCAAGGATTGCAGAATGATAGTCCCCCCTAAAGAACCTCAATAGAATAACAATAGTCACAAACAAGAACCTCAAAAAATGACATGGATAAGAAAGCAAGATCAGTATAACAATGAAGAATGCACAATCTCTCTACAAGCTAAGCAGAAGAAATATGGTTGGTATATTGACAGTGGATGTTCAAAACACATGACAGGTGATAAAGACAAATTTCTTACATTACGAAAAGAAAAAAATGGATCAGTATCCTTCGAAAATGATAATTCATCCAAAATCATTGGAGAAGGAACAATTCGAATTGGGAACAAGAATGAAAAGGCACAAAATGTTCTACTAGTAGAAGATATGAAACAAAATTTTCTAAGTGTGAGTCAAATGTGTGACCAAGGTCATAAACTTACTTTCGATTCAGAAAAGTGTGAGATAAGTAAAGAAGGTTCAGGGAAATTGGTCGGTACAACTGCAAGAACTTCAAACAACATATATGTGTTAAGTGAAATTGTAAATGAAAAGTGTTGTCTAGGAAAGGAAGATGAAAGTTGGCTATGGAATAGAAGAATGGGTCACATGCATTTTGATAACCTTGTCAAAGTCAGCAAAAGAGAAGCAATCAGAGAAATGCCCCAGATCACGAAACCAACCAACACTTTATGAAAGCATTGTCAACAAGGAAAACAAACAAAGACTAGGTTCAAATCAAATGAATATTCAACAATAATACCACTAGAAATTGTTCACACTAATCTAGTTGGACCAACTACAACAAATGGCTTAAAAGGTGAAAATTACTTTATGATATTAGTTGATGATTATACAAGAATGATTGCAGTTTGCTTTCTCAAGAACAAGTTAGAAGATTTTGAAAACTTCAAGATCTACAAGGAAATGGTTGAAAATGAGATGGATTCAAGAATCAAATGTTTGAGATATGATAATGGAGGAGAGTTCACTTCAAAGGAATTTATGGACTACTGTAGTAGTCATGGAATAAAAAGGCAATTCTCCATTGCTAGGACACCTCAACAGAATGGAGTTGTTGAAAGAAAGACAAGACAGTACAAGAAATGGCTCGAACAATGCTAATGGATTCCAAATTGATAGATATATTTTGGACACAGGTAGTGCATGCAACTGTTCACATTCAAAACAGAGTAATGCTCAGAAACAACACTGATAAAAATTCCTACGAGCTATGGAAAGGAAGACCAACAAATGTGAAACACTTCAGAGTTTTTGGAAGCAAATGCTACATCAAAAGAGAAGATGGAAGAATGGAAAAGTTTGACTCTCGTGTAGACAAATGAATACTTGTTGGTTACTCAAGTATAAGGAAAACATACAAGTGTTACAATCTAATATTGAACAAAGTTGAGGAAAGCATCAACGTAACAATTGATGAAATAGGTAGACCATAATCAAAGGAAGAAGAAAACAAATCAATGGAACAATTTTTCAAAGAAGAAGATGAAAAAGAAGTAGAAGAGGAAGATGAAGATAAAGATAATCCAACAGAAGTAGAAGAGCAAGTTCAAAAAGTATCTCCAAAGACACCTAGAAAACGAGTACATAAGAATCATCCGTCAGATCAAATTATTGGAAACAAAGATGCAGGAGTTGGGACTAGAAGAAAACTCAGTTCACCAGAACATACACACCTAGCACTCTTATCTTCAATTGAACCAAATTGTTTTGAATAAGCCAACAAGGATGAATTTTGGAATAAGTCCATGGATGAAGAATTGGATCAAATAGAGAAAAATGACACTTGGGAATAGGTTCCAAGATGAAATAATAAGAATGTGATCGATACAAAATGGGTTTTTAGGAATAAATTGAATGAAGATGGACAGGTTACAAGGAACAAAGCTAGATTGGTATGTAAAGGATATGCACAGATTGAAGGAATTGACTTTGAAGAGACATTTTCCCCAGTTTCTAGAATGGAAGTGATCCGTTTAATTTTAGCTTATGCATGCTCCAAAAATGTTAAAGTATATCAGATGGATGTAAAATCAACTTTTCTGAATGGGGAACTTGAAGAATAATTCTACATTGAACAACCAGAAGGATTTCAGTTGTCAGAGAACACAGAATATGTATGTAAATTAAAGAAGGCCTTGTATGGTCTAAAATAGGCTCCTAGAGCATGGTACTCTAGACTGGATAAGTATCTGCAGCAGACAGGGTTCAGAAAAGGAAGTGCAGACAACAACCTCTACATAAAGGTAAGTCAAGGTAATATTTTATTAATTGAAGTTTATGTTGATGATATTACTTTTGGTAGTGATGATGACAGGTTAAGCCATAAATTTGCAAAAGACATGAAGAATGAATTTGAAATGTCGTTACTTGGAGAACTATCCTTCTTTCTAGGACTTCAGATACATCAAAGCAACCAAGGAATTTTTATTTCTCAAACCAAGTATATTTGAAAAATGCTAAAGAGGTTCGGAATGGAAGATTGCAAACCAGTTATCACTCCCATGGAAACCAGTTGTAAGTTGAGAAAAGATGATGATTCGAAGTCTACAGATCAGAGGAAATACAGGTCAATGATTGGTAGCCTACTATATGTGATAACATCTAGACCAGATGTAGTGCAAGCAGTTGGACAGGTGGCACAATTTCAAGAAGCACTAAAGGAATCACATGTATTAGCAATAAAGAGGATTTTCAGATATCTCAAAGGAACATAAGAGTTTGGATTATGGTATACAAAAGGAAAAGATATATCACTCATTACCTACACAGATGCAAATTGGACAGGTTGTATTGATGACCAACGAAGCACCAATGGAGAAACGTTCTACTTAGGTGAGTGTTTGGTATCATGGCTAAGCAATAAACAATCATCAGTATCTCTATCTACAACCAAGGCAGGGTATATTGTAGAAGCAACATGTTGTACACAGGTTCTTTGGATGAAACAAAATTTGACAGATATACAGGTTGAGTATGATGAGCCCATTCCAATATATTGTGATAATAAAAGTGCCATCAGTATCTCAAAAAACCTAGTGATGCACTCCAAGATGAAGCACATTCCAATCAAGTATCACTTTCTATTTGAACAGGTTGCAGAAAAGAACATCAGAGTTGAGTATGTGGGCACAAAAGAACAAGTGGTAGACATCTTTACAAAACCACTTCCACGGGAAGCCTTTGAATATCTTCGCCAAAGACTTGGAGTTATTTCTACTCCAAAATGAAT
>ML802788.1:148883-161300 GCA_009831015.1 Picea engelmannii
TCTTGTACTTGAACATTTAAGTGGGGTAAAAGGAGGTTGCCCCCTCGAAGAGGCTTATTATCTGAAATTATCTCTATTTCAAGGTGTTGAGTACTTTTCCTGAGGTTTTTCCATGCTATATTGATGTTTGGTTCTTAACAGGTTCTTCCCTGCTAAAAATCCGGAGCATAACCACAACAACAAGATCGAACAATAGCCTGACTAGGGTGGTGGTTAATAGAGGAGTAAAGGTGACGTAAATTAAATGCATGTCGTCTCCACCAACAATGCATCAATTCATCAGTACATGCCAACACATTAACCATTAATCAAACCATGTATTGAAACCCCCACCACATTAAAAACCAATAGCATGACTTATACCATAAAATAATTCAAGTCCCATATAATTCAACCATTCGCATAACCAACATCATTATCATATTTCCAAATGCACCACCAACATTCCATATCATATGCGTTTTAACCATAACCCAATCATAATCGCATAACCACTTACTTGTTAGCTAGGCTTTAACAATAATTGTTTTTTCTTTCATGCATGTAGTATAGTGAATAGGATAGCTTTAAACTCTTCCCCCTTGCAATTTATTTATTTATTTCCAATTGTTTGCATGTAGTTTAGTAAAATTTCCAAATTAGATCCCATTTGTTATAGTATTTTTCGCTTCTCTCAAAACTGTCCTGCATGTAATTTCACTAACATGCTTGTTGTGTAGGTGCGATAAGAACATAATAGCATAGGTTGCAGTAACATCAGGAATCAACACCTCATAAGCTCAAATCCTAACGAATAACAATAGCATCTCATCAACCATGTAATTTATGTCGCATATCATCACAACATCAAAAGTGAACATATCTGATCTTCAAAAGTTCAAGGGGGTCCCACCTACTAGTATTATTTAGTTTTTTATAATAATAGGGTTTAGCAACACTTTGTGGGCAAAACTTCGTTGACAATTTTAATCGTTAACACAATGGAATCCCAAATTGATATACTTTCTAAGGGAGTTTCTAGTACCTTCCATAACATTCTCCTCCAATAACCGAATGGGGAGATGTGGAAGTCACACTCAAATAACATGTAAGTTATAATCATGGTGGATGAATTAAATTGTAGAAAGCATGGTGGCATGAAACTCTATATTGAACTAGAGTTTATCCTCTATGAATTGATTCCTATCTCATGGATTCTTAATTGAATCATATTTAGGAAACATGAATGTGTAAACCTACCATGCGTTTTCTTATTCATTTTTTCCTCTAATTGATTTATTAATTTTGTTCAAGTTAAGAAAAAATCATATTCTTTTGTAGGATTATGTATTTGGAGATTATTTATGATGGTATTTGTAAGACTAGTATTTGAAAATGTAATAATAAATATATATGATGTAGAGTTAAAAAACATTCACACTAAACCAATTAGTAAAGAGAAGATAAATTTAAGTAGAAAATAAATGATAAACATACACAATACACATATATTTTACCCTGAAAACCCTTAACTCGGAAAACCAACATTTCTTGAGTGTCTCTTGATCTCTTGTTGTCTTATTCATTCATAGAATAAAGAGTTACAAGTTTAACCTTGGTCTACACCTAAGACACAATTTTCATCCTACTCTCTTGCTTTACTCAAGAACAACCCTGCAACCAATTCGACTTACATCTACATGACCTTCACTATTCTTCTAAATATTACTAACATCAACTCATTATAATTACAACAAACCATATTTATAGACTTTACTACATGCAAATACCTAAATCATGGCACCCAAAAAATATTTCATATCCACACATAAGATTGGTTGCAATCCTACAAATCTTGGGATGTTGTTACAGTCGACTACCAGTCAGATACTAGTCGACTACCCAGTCGACCTCTAGTTAGTCTCCATTTGATTTCCACTCGACCTCCTATCAATTGAAATTTTGATCTTTCAGTCAACCACTTTGACCTTCAACTTTCCAGCCGATCACTTCGACCTTTGACTTAACCATCGACATGAGTTTCCTCGCCATTCGATTCATCACCAAGTAAATTCACCTCAACTAGACAGTCGATTGATTGTTCTTTCCATTGCAAAAAATATAACAACCCAACATTCTCCCAATTGTTTTCTTCTTTGCTGATACAAGAGAACCTAAACTTCTATTCACTGACCCAGGGAAACATTTCCCATTGTCTCTCCACACCAAGAGAACTTCACAACACTCACAAAATTGGTCAAAGAGTCTGCTATGTTTTCCAACATGTCTACTTTCTCTAGTAGAACCTTCTTGCTTTGCACCATGTCTCTCACGAAATGGTATTGTACATAAATATTCTTCGCCTTGGAATGGTAAGTTGGGTTATTTTCCATAAATATTTAACTTTTACTTTAGCAATTTATCTTCATAGCTCTCTACTCAAACCCAATCCATGAACACAATTGATGCAACCATACGACTTATTTTCTTCCATGAGTGGCTACCATGTATTCAACTTCTATTGTCAACAAGGATATGAATGCATCTTTCTTACTCATCCAAATGATTTCTCCACTAAACACCTTAAACACATATCCACTAGTTGACCTTCGTCGATCTAGATCTCCAACCTAGTCGGTGTCAACAAAGCCATGTATGTTTAATTCTCTATTAGTTTTAAGTTTCCCTTGATAGAAAATCACATATTTTGTTGTGCAATGTAAGTACCTGAACACTCTCTTGAGAAAAATCCAGTTCTCTTTCCCAGATGTCGACATGTATCTTATCAATACTCCCATTACATGATAAATATCTAGTTGAGTGTAGATGATCCAAAAAGATATTTTAAACAACAATGGTTGAGTTATTATGCATGTGTTAAATTACCATTTAGGAAACTGAATGAATGAGGAAGAATGAAAGAATAAACATAACAACCATTAAGAAATATACATATCTGAACATAAGCATTAATAACAACAAACCATAATAAGAGAAGTTGATAACAGAGTTCGAAAATCTCGCCTACGTCTCTGGGCCTTTGTCTCAATGGGTGAGGATTTCTTATTTATGTTCAAAGATTTAAAAGTACATCACAACAGTGCCAAAAGGATTACAAACTGATCTGGTCTTGTTCTACCAGATTTCTAGAACCCAACAAAACTGATGGCATTGAAATTGGATGACTGAAGATCCCATAAATGGCCTGCAAAGGTGCTCTCCTCAATGGCTTCCCTGCATAAAAATGGCTCTGGCTCAATAATTATTCAACATAAACCTATTATAAACCTCCTTTCATGGCTCTAAGAACCTCTAGTATATATAGGCCTGAAGTTGGTAACCATCTCCCAACTTCCCCCCAATATCTGGTCTAAAAAAGAGCCCAATATCCCCCAATATTGGCCAAAAATATCTAAAATTGCTGAAAAAATCATTGGAAAATATTTATTATAAAGTAAATAACCCACTTTTGGGAAAATAAGGCTGCAACCCCCAAACACCACGCTCCTGGGCATATGGAGGGTGGCCATGTGGCCTTGATCTAGTCCTTAGCGTGCTTTCCCCCTTGATCTCCAGGCTCTTGGTTACATTACAGGGCCATGTGGTTGTATCCTAGACCTTTGCACACCCTCCTGTTCGATAGAACCCCGATCAAATAGCCTCTGTTTACATCCCCCGGTCAGTGAGCTAGCCTGACCGACCGGGGATAACCCATACAAAACACACTATGTAAGAGTCACATCGCACTGGTCCCATGGTATATGTCGTAACCATTAGAAAATGGGGCTATACCCCTAACAACATTCCCGCACGCCACAGGGTTTAACAACAAGGTCATATCGGGTGGACACATAGAGAGTCAGGGTTGGGGCTAGACCCCAACCCTTACCTCCTCCACCCGGAACCTTAGGTAAGTTCAAATATTAGTGGAGAGGTATAGTGTTAAGAACCAATGCGAGGGCGGGCTGGCTAGCTTGGCCCTGCCAAGTCATTTTCCTGGTGGGAGGTCACACGGTCAAAACTCATAGAGTCCAAAACTTTTGCAACAACATTAACCAATGAATGGGTGCCACGTGGCAGCCCATGTATGGGCCATGTGGCACCGTACCATACGCCATCAGAACTGCCAAGTGTCAGCACTTGATTCATCGACCTCTACTAGCCATGCATCTTCCATGTCACATGCCACTGTACCTGCCACATTTTCCACGTGTCGTACAGGCATGCCACGTGTCACCCTTGCAATGATGAAATGTGTCACTCCCTAATTGGTCCACTTGTATCTATCTAGTCAACAACCTATCCATGTCACTGTATGTTCAGCTGCCACATGTCACCTGCAAACATTTCCACGTCGGCATGACGTTAGCGTTGACGTTTTTCCTGTTGACTGTTGACTTTTTGCATGTTTGGAAAAATGAATAGATCGCTATATCTGGAGCATACAACATTCATTTGAGCCCGTTCAATTTTCATTGGGTTCGTATCGACGAGGCCTACGCACATGTCTGTTTTGAATCCATTCCGAGAAATTTTAGTTTTAGGCCTTCTTGGACCCATTTTGGATCACACCTCCCCACTAAATACCTTTTGGTCCCCAAAAGGTCACTGACCAATCATCAATCTCGAGATAGGCCACCCGACTTGTTCTCTATCTTTAAACTTTGTCCTATGCACCTGTCTCATCAAGATCAACTGTAAAACAATCATGATAACTGACAACATATTGTTAGCCATTTGTACCCTGTCACATCTTACTGAAGCCACTATCATCCATGTTGACAAAATTACTAATGATAGCATAAAAAATATGGCTGTGGATGAGATAATATGTTTGTAATACTTTCACGACATTATCTTATCTTGAAGCAAAGTGTGATTGATTTTCCATTCTACAATCATCTCCCATTCTTGCTTAAGATCAATTACTTGATTTGAAACAATTATAGGTGTGTTGATTGCATGAGATGCCTTTCTTAATTGTTCCATTGTTTTAAGAGATTTATTTTCTTTTAATTGATGAGCATGTACCACATATTCTTGAACTTCTTTGATTAAGTGATATTGATTCTTTTCCCTGTAGAAGATTGCTTTGCGATTATATAAATAAGGACTGCCTAAGACCATTCCACATTCTTTTTGTCTTCTTTCCTTGAAGAAGATTTCCCTGATACACCAACTCCTATTTTTCCTGCTTCAATGTATGTCGCTTGAACATAAACCTCATCAATATTAGTAGGTCCAAACATGAATACAGTGTTTCGAATATGTGCAGGCAAACCTCCTATATACTTCATAAGAGTTTCTTGGGTATGTAAAGGAATATCAAACATCAATGCCATTTTACGAAAGCCATCTGTGTAGTCTTGGACTGTTTGTCCCTTTCTTATTTTAAGAGCTTTCCATTCAATTAAATCTTTCTCTTTATAACCCAAAGGATAGAATTTCTTTCTAAGTGCAGAAATAAAAACTTTCCATGTTGGAAATACATTACCCACTTGTTGCATTCCATTTTGCAAATTGCTTTGCCACCGGATGAGTGATGTGCCTGCAAGTCTAAGCGATGCAAACTTGATCTAAATTGCCTCATCCTTGATTTTTTGCACACTGCAATAAAAATCCATCTGTCTGACCCAATTATCAAGTCTCTCTGCATTTCCTTCACCATCATACATAGGTAATTCAAATTTCACATCAAGTTTTAATAAAGGCATTTCTTGTTTATGTTTATGGACATGTTTTTTTGCAGTGGATTTAGAACTTGAACTTGAAGAAGAAGGAGAAGAAGGAAGTCAAGAAGGAGGTGGAGGAGGAATTTGAGTAGGATCCTCTCCTTCTTCACTTTTTCCATTTGAATATTCACCTAGATTCGGTCTCTTTCGTTCCAAGTAATCCTCATACAAAACCTTCATCATCTCCGACATGGCGAAGAAAGTTTTTCAAAACTCTATCTCATCATGATAAAGTCTCTCTTCCGATGCCATATTCTCTCTTTAAGAAGTTCTCTTTCTCAATCCAATCAATGGATTCTTTTCAACAAGATCTCCTTCACCACGATGTAGCTTTTCCTTGGTAATCATGAAAAATAAAAATCCAAACGTCAATTAGCTTTGATACCACTTGATCCGAAAAGATATTTTAAATGACAATGGTTGAGTTACTATGTATGTGTTAAATTACCATTTAGGAAACTGAATGAATGAGGAAGAATGAAAGAAGAAACATATAAACCATTAAGAAATATACAGATATGAACATAAGCATGAAGAACAACAAACCATAACAAGAGAAGTTGATAGCGGAGTTTGTCAATCTCGCCTACGTCTCCAGGCCTTTGTCTCAATGGGTGAGGCTTTCTTATTTATATTCAAAGATTTAAAAGTACATCATAGGAGTGCCAAAAGGATTACAAACTGATCTGGTCTTGTTCTACCAGATCTCTAGAACCCAACAAAACTGATCACACTGAAATCGGATGAACGAAGCGCCCAGAAATGGCCCACAAAGGTGCTCTCCTTAATGGTTTCCCTGCATAAAAATGGGTTTGGCTCAATAATTCTTCAGCATAAACCTTTTCTAAACCTCCTTTCATGACTCCAAGAACCTCTGGTATATATAGGCCTAAATTTGGTAACCATCTCCCAACTTTCCCCCAATATATGGCCCCAAAAAGGGCCCAATATCCCCCAATATTGGCCAAAATTCTCTAAAACTGTTGCAAAAATCATTGAAAACTCTTTATTATAAAGTAAATAACCCACTTTTGGGAAAATAAGTGCACAACCCCTAAAATCCATGCTCCTGGGCATATGGAGGGTGTGCATGTGGCCTCAGGATGGTCCTTAGTGCGCTTTCCCCCTTGATCTCCTGACTCCTGGTCACATTACAAGGCCTTGTGGCAGGATCCTAGACCTCTGCATGCCCTCCTATTCGATAGACCCCCGATCAAATGGCCTCTGGTTATGCCCCCTGGTCAGTGGGCTAGCCCGACCGACTAGGGCTAACCCATACAAAACGCGCCAGGTAACAGTCACATCGCATTGGTCCCATGGTATACGCCAGAACCATTAGCAAATAGGGCTATACCCCTAACAACATTCCCACACACCATAGGTTTTAAATGACAAGGTCATATCGAGTGGACACATAGAGAATTGGGGCTGGGGCTAGACCCCAACCCTTACCTCCTCCACCTAGAACCTTAGGTAAGTTCAAATATTAGTGGAGAGGTGTAGTGTTAAGAACCAATGTGAGGGTGGGCTGGCTAGCCCGACCTTGCCAAGTCGTTTTCCCGGTGGGAGGTCACGTGGTCAAAACTTGTAGAGTCCAAAACTTTTGCAACAACATTAACCAATGAATGGGTGCCACGTGGTAGCCCATGTATGGGCCACGTGGCACCATACCATAAGCCATCATAAATCCCACATGTTAGCACTCGATTCATCCACCTCTTCTAGCCACGTGCCTTCCACGTCACATGCCACTATACTTTCCACATTTTCCACGTGTCATACATACGTGCCACGTGTCGCCCTTACAGTGATGACATGTGTCACTCCTTGATTGGTCCACCTGTACGTTCTGAGTCTGCAACCTGTCCATGTCACTATATGGTCAACTGCCACATGTCACCTCCATATGCTGCCACGTCAAAATGATGATGTCATCATGACATCATGCTGACGTCAACATTGACTTGTTACCTGTTGATTGTTGACTTTTTGCATGTTTGGAAAATCGAACAGATCACAATATCTGGAGCATACGACATTCATTTGAGCCTGTTCAAGTTGCGTTGGGTTTGTATCAATGAGGCCTACACACATGTCCATTTTGAAGCCATTCCGAGAACTTTGATTTTTAGGCCTTCCTAAACCCATTTTGGTCCCGAGATCCAATTATGGATTAGTAGACCATCACATACATCAGAATACCAATGAAAGCATCATAGGGAGCATGTTCCATGTCCTCTATTTCTTCTTGTGTCTTTGGACACTGTTTAACAATTAGTTTTTCTCTCGAAAAAATTGGTACCTTGACTATGCATATTGAAACGCTTCAACACTGTTTCAATGTACTTTCTCTGATTTAACCAAAGATTTATGATTGTATGGTCTCTCTTGATCTCCATTCCTAGAATGAAGTTCATTGCACCGAGATCCTTCATGTCCAACTTGGAGGACATTTTCATCTTCACCTCCTTTATAACATCCATGTTGGTTTCAACCAACAACATGTCATCGACATATAGATCTACATATATGAAACATCTACCTTCTTCCTTAGAATATACACATTGATAATCCTTGCTTCTCACAAATCACAAAATAAGGATGTATGTGTCAAAATTTTGATACCACATCCTTGGATATTGCTTTAGACCACAAAGGGATCTTTTCTATTTTCATACCATATATTTCTTTCCTTTTACTACAAATCCTCCAGGTTGTTTAATGTATATTTATTCTTCCAAGTACCCATGTAGGAATGTTGTCTTCACATCCATTTTATCCATTTCAAGGTCAAATTCTACAACTAGAGACATTTGTACTCTATTGGAAGTTAATTTTGCAACAAGAGAAAAAAATTCAAAGTCGACTCCCTCGACTTGGGAATATAGTTTTGCTACCAGTCGAATTTTGAATTTCTCAACTTGACCTACTACAATCAACTTTTTCTTGAACACCCACTTTCTATCAATGGGTTTCCTTCCATTAGGTAGCTCGAACAAATCCCATGTCTCATTCTTGTGCAAGGATTCCATTTCTTCGACCATGGTGTCCTTCCAGAGTTTACCTTTTGTCAAGTGGACTACCTCCCTGACCAGCTTGGTCTCATTGTCAGTGGGAGATAACATAAATGAAGAATGGGAATTGGGTGAACTATACCTTCCAGCTGGTTTTCTTACTCATTCATACCTCCTTACAACTAGAGTCCATTATTCCACCTCTTCATCTGATTTAGTCGACTCATCTGAATCATGTTCTTTGTTCCTCAGCCCAAACACCAACTTCTATGGTTATTTCTTCATTTGAGCCTCTTAAATCCCATAAGTTCCTCTGACTTCCCTGAATATCACATCTCCACTATACACTATTTTCCTCAACACTGGATCCCATAGTTTATATCCTTTCATTCAATCTGTATATCCAATGAAGGTACACTTGATTGCCTTATTGTCCAACTTGTTCCTTGGGAACATGCACACATGTGTCACAATCAAAGACTATAAGATGTGAAAGCAAAGGCTTCTTACCAAACCATACATCATGTGGAGTTGACTTGACTAGCACTGCTAAAGGAGACCTATTTACCAAATATGTTGTAGTGTCAATTGCCTCTGCCCAGAATTCTTGTGCGAGCCTGACATTATTGAGTATACTCCTTTGCTTTTCCATCAATGTACTGTTTATTCTTTTAACAACTCCATTTTATTGTGGGGAATATGGTGTGGTATTTTTGCATGCTATTCCACACTACTTGCAAAACTGCTCAAACTACTCTCCACTAAAATAACCTCCATCACGAGTTCTCAACACATTGATCTTCTTATCTGTCTGGTTTTCCACAAGATATTTAAACTCTTTGAACTTTTATAAAATCTATTATTTCTTCCTTAGGAAATATAGCCATGTCTTCCTGGAAAAATCATCTATGAAGGAAACATAATACAAATATCCACCAAGTGAAGGGGTCGGTACAATCCCAAACATGTTACTATGTATCAATTCCAGAATCCCTTTTTCCCTTGTAGCTTTAGATGGGAATCTAACCCGATTTTGTTTTCCATATAGGCAATGTTCACAAAAATTGATTTCTAAATTAAAATAAATAAAACCTTCAAACATACCTTTGTTGTGCATATCTATAAGTCCCTTTTCACCATTATGTCCCATCCTTTAGTGTCATAACATGGACGGGTCGACTTGACGAAGAACAATTGAGTCGGTTTGTATTGACTCAACCCGATCTGAGTAGAGTCGAGTTGACTTCAAAAACAACAATGTTGTTGCATCCAGTTGAGTTGACATTCCCTAGCAACTTGTATATTTTTCCAATCCAAACTCCTTTCATTAAGACCATCACTCCCCTAACCATTTTTCACATATCCTTATGAAATAAACTTTTCACACCTGTATCACTCATTTTGATAAAAAATATCAAATTTATTTCCAAACTTGGAATATGTAGCACACTTGGAAGAGTTCTACTCCTCCCATCCCACAACATCAATCATACTCTTCCTCTTCCAATAATTTTGGTTGTCAAGTCATTCCCCAAGAATACATCTCCTTCTTCACATCTCTCATATTCACAAAACCACTCTCTGTGGGGTTTCATATGAAAGGATGCACCTGAGTTGATCAACCAAACATCATGATCTAACTATGTACTGGTTAACACCAGATACACATATCCTCCTTTATCTAGAGTTTTCTTTCTCTTAGTTGACTACTTCTCGTCGGATCCCAGACTGATATTAGTCACTTTCGATTTACGTTCTCTCTTGTAATTCCCAACTTTACTGCATTTCCAACATCTTATCATCAACTAAACTAGAGATTTATATCTACCCTTCAACATAGACCTTCTATTGGAGAATTTTACTTTATCTATGTAAACCGATCGACCTCTCACCATCAAGGCATCCTTGGTCTATCCTTCCATGTTCTTCTGACTCATTTCATCTAACAACAGAGGTGCAACCATGTATTCAAGTGTTAATGTGGTCAAATTACTCTCTATAGCCATGAATAAGCTATCCGAAGAGTCCGACAAATAACGCATTAGAATAATACATTTCACCTCCTTAATGATTTTAATATCCATAAACAATAACTAACTTATTATAGTATTGAATACATTCAAGTGGTCCGTTACTGAACTCCCATCACACATCCTTATAAGATACAATTTCTTTCGAAGAAACAACTTGTTTACCAGGTATTTCAATTGATACAAGCTTCCCAACTTGTCCCATAGTTTCTTTGTAGAGTCTTCACCTAATACATTCAACAATATCGATTCTACAAGACAAAGTCGATTTGTACTCCTTGCCCTCCTCTCGAGTTTCTCCCATTCTTCCTTTGACATACTTATCAGAATTGCTCTAAGACTCACAACTACCCACTGTTCTCAATCTTTAAGGAGATATTCCATATAAAGATTCCAAAGCTAAAACTTTTGGCCATTAAATGTTTCGATCTTTATCCATGAAAGTGCTTGTCATTCTTTCAAGCACAAGTTAAATATCACTGAGTTACAATTCCCACAAGACCTAGTTTTAGCTTATATACAATATCTTCTTAACCTTAATCAGACACAAATGTATATAGCAATAAAATGAGATATGATACCAAATGTAAAGTAAAACAACACTCACTCTAAACCAACCAGGAAAGAGAAGACAAATTTAAGAAAAAACTGAATGAAAAACCCACACAATACATAAATATTTTACCCTAGAAACCCTTAATCGATAAAACCAACATTCTTTGAGCATATCCTGCTCCCTTGTTGTCTTATTCATTCATAGAATAAAGAGTTACATGACTAACTTTGGTCTACACCTAAGACACAATCATCATCCTACTCTCTTACTTTACATAAGAACAACCCTGTAGCCAATTTGACTTACATCTACATGACCTTCACGATTCTTCTAAAGATTAGCAAAATCAACTCATTACAATTAAAACACATCATATATATAGGCTTTACTCCATGCAAAACCCTAAATCATGGCACCCAAAATTGGTTACAAATCCATGTATATGATCGATTGCAATCCTGTAAATCTCAAGATTCTATTACAATCGACTACCAATAAGATACCGGTTGACTATCTAGTCAACCTCCATTTAGTCTCGAGTCAGATGCCACTCGACCTCCTGTCAACCTCATGTTGGTTGAACTTTCGATCTTTCGGCCAACCACTTCAAAATTCAACTTTCTGGTCGATCACTTCGACCTTCGACTTGACTTGACCCATCGATCGATTAATCACCCAATCGATCCACCTCGACTAGCTAGTTGGTGTTGACAAAGTGTCCTCAGACATGTAATTTTATTAATAAGGAAAAAGTGTACTCTATGTCATCAACATAGAGTACAAGTATCACCATGTGCTTATCTTGTATTTGAAAATACAATGTATCATCTGATTCACTTCGTTGAAAACCCACCTTTCGTAGGTACTCATCCATTTTTGCATACCAAGCTCGAGGAGCTTGTTTCAAACCATATAAAGCCTTAACAAGTTTGCAAACTTTATGTTCTTGTCCTTTTTCTTCAAAACCTTGTGGTTGAGTCATGAAAATATCTTCCTTTAGATCACCATTCATGAAGACACTTTTGACATCCATTTGATGTAATTTCCAACCATTATGTGCAACCAAATTGATAACCAATCTGATAGTGTTCCATTTAGCTATGGGT
>ML802789.1:4042-14794 GCA_009831015.1 Picea engelmannii
AATTTTCTCAATTTGTTTCCACTGCATCTCGGTTGTGCTACTAGCCCATAGTTCACAACTGTAGAGAATCACCGAAATCACTAGAAGCCCAAAAAGAGTTAGAGTGGTTTTCCAGTCCCACACCTCTGCCTCTCTACACTTGTTTTGAAAAGAATAAAATGCTTTCCAACCCCCTAGAGTTCTTTTCTTTCTACAACCATCCCAACTTAAATTTYTGTTGAAGTCAATTCCGAGGTATTTATAGTCTGCAACTTCTTCTAGAATGTTGCCTTCAAAGTAGAACTTATGCTGGTTATGCTTTCTTTTGTTAGAGAAAACCACATCCCCACCCTTCTACAAAAATGCACAAGGGAACATAAGTGCTCTTGCAAACCAAGAGTTGATTTAGCAATCAATATAAGGTCATCCGCATACAAAAGAAGCCTTATAACAAACTTGCCCAAATGGATACCGTCACCCTCTTGCGAATTTAGCCACTCTTCAAACTTGTCAATATATATAAATCCATTGTTTTCAACGCTTGGGAAGCCGAACCAATACATCCACGTATATTATTGGTGAACAATATTATAAGGTTATAAAAAGTTAGTATTACAAGTCGTGGCATTCCATAACCTTAAAAGGAGTTATAGTACAAAGATATTTTTAAATTTTAATTATATAAGCGTAGAAGTACAAACACGAAAGCCTTATAAATTAAACGGTGCACAAATAAAACCTTTTTATATAAAAAGTAATAAAAAGCTTTTTGGAAGTGGACATTATTATATACTACAAAAAATCAAGTGCATAAATTCAAGTTATTTCATTGCTAAGTAAAAGGGTTATTCAAGTTATTTAAACTCTTTAATAAAAAATAATAAATATATCAATTATATTTATAAGGAAAAATAAAGAGTTACATCAAGTGGAAA
This sequence comes from Picea engelmannii, assembly GCA_009831015.1. Classification (NCBI taxonomy): domain Eukaryota; kingdom Viridiplantae; phylum Streptophyta; class Pinopsida; order Pinales; family Pinaceae; genus Picea; species Picea engelmannii. The sequence continues at coordinate 4,957 of ML802789.1, forward strand.
TCAAAAGTTATATCTTAGAGTGGTACATTATAGACCTTTCAAAGATATATAATCAAAGAAGAAGTCAGTGAACTTTTAAAGTCAAAGGTGATATAATAAAAAGGGGATAAAGGATTAATATTATATTATTAAAAAATCGAAGACATGGATTCTAGTGGCAAAAAAAAAGAAAGACTTTTCTATGTTCGATCAAAATATATTCTTCATGAGATATTAAAAGTTAAGGGCACCATTCATTGGCGTGATATCATCATCGTTGTTTGTCCACTTAACAAGGAGAATCATATAGATGTGGATATCGTTAATCAATTACAAATTCCAGAATCAAGTATAGAGAAAATCAAACTTTGGAACGAAGATCAAATAAACAATTTATCCTTAAGAATTGACAATTATATTTTTGTATCTCAATTTATTGTTAAAAGTTTAGATCTAGAAGATGTTGACATAGTCTTAGGTTTTGACTCGATGGAAACATTGGGTACGTTCTTTCTTAATGTACAAAAGAAAACTTTGACCTTCTTCTATAAGAAAAAGAGAATAACATTATGAGACTTCACAATGGAATCATGTACCGAAGTTCCCTCATCAGAAAATATAGATAAAGAATTACCATATGGAAGTTTTGAAGATTTAGAAAGGGAAATCAAGAATCTGAACAAACTCCTTACCAACAAGGATAAAGAAATTGTGCAAAGCCAAAAGAATTTGGAAAGCCAAGATTCAAAGGTCTATCAAATGCAACAACAAATAAAAGAGCTACGACAATAAATTAACAACAAGGGAAAAACCCACAAGAAAGAGATTGAAAATATCAAGAAGAAACTATTGCACAATAACGATGATATCATTTGTTTGCGAAATCATAACAAAAATCCTTTGACACAATCAAGAAATTAAAGAATAAAAAGCAAGGTGATCAAAAGTTAGAACAAGCTAATCAAGATTTCTAGAAGAAATTATTTGAAAAAGATGATGAAATTTGTCACCTTAAAAGTTATCATCAAGACTTGATCGAACAAATTAAGAGGTTAGAAGATGAAAAAGAGTTGCAACGAAAAATGTCGCATAAAATCGACAGTACAGGATCAATGGTCGACAAGGGAACTATGATTGATCCCACAAAGAAGATACCAATTATTGTTTAGACCTTGGAGAAGGGAACAAACACCAATCCAATTGAATTACCAGAAAGCATCAAAAGTTGAAGAAAGTAATATCAAACAAAATTCACAAAAAATTAGGATGGCCTTATTGTCATCCAAATCACAAGAATTGTTACAACCAACAACAAGATCAAGCGAAATATAAACCAGTTTCCATGACAGTAGATTTGGGATGGATCACTACCAAGAAGATGCAACATATTACTTCAGGAATTAGAAGATTATATTGTTTTGTTTCGTCAAGTGTCGCAACTACAAAAAACAAAAGATCTTGAGAAGACATTTTGAGCGAGAACAAGAGATAGGTCTTTTCTAATCATGCTTTGAGGACAAAGCATTTTTAAGGGGAAGGCAATGTAACATAAAAAATAGATTAAGTAATAATAATCATAGATAATAATAATAACAAATAGTTACTAATTGTCTAAGGGACGCATCCTTTCATGGATGGTCACCATATGTGCCTTTAGGTTCTCTACATATTTGGCTCATTCATCATTGTACATCTCATCCAATATATCAATCTATCTATCTCATTATATACTTTTTTATTTAATATATTTTCTTGTCTAGTATGGATTACAATTATTTATTCCATTTATGATGGATGTTCGTAGTAAGAACCAGATTGGTTCTTTACAGCTTGCATTAAACATCTCTTCCATTGCACCTTTTCTAGTTTAGGAGTGTTTTATTTCTGTTGTCATAAACTTGTTATTTGCTGAAGTGAATTACCTCTTTATTCAAGTTTTATTACAGCTATTTCTTTTTCTTTGATAGTTAGTGTTTCAGAGCATTTACTTGATTCATTTATTGTGGTAGATATCTTTTATCGTCTTAGAAGCACCCCTCACCACTTTGTTTAACCTCCTTGTCATCACCTCGAACTTTGATCTAGTTGGTGGTGCAATTGAGTAACCAAGATAAGGCGTCGTAGACTTGTCTTGACTTGCTATAGGATCCTTCAAGGTTGCTAGGGAAACCTCCCTTGTGTTGCACCTCAATCCTTCACTAAAACAAAGGAAGTATCTACTTAGGTGACAATGGCAATCACTTCCATATGTTACACTTGTCAAGCATCTTGTGAAGGCTTTGCACAAGTGCTAGATTTGGTGATAACAAATACCACAAGGTAGTACATAGTAGGGTTATCCATTCCTTTCCAACTTTGTAATAAGCTTAGCACTACATCAGATTTAAAGATTTCAGCATCCTGTATTCTCAAAAGAATCTGGGAAGGTTGGAAGAAGGTAGCACCATGTCTCTCTTGGAAAATTCTATGTTATAGAAGGAGCTATAATGTTTTTGTTGAGTTCTGGTGTACCAAGGAAAGTGGTCCCCTTGTGGTTGTGGGTCTCTAACCACAAGAGGGAAATATTTGACCCATTGTGATTTATACTTTGTCTAATTTCACTTTGACATTTTCCTATGTCAAAAGGGTAAAATTTGTCACTTGAGTGAAAAGTGACAATTAATTCACTTTGTGGGTGAATTGAGGGACATAAAGTGACCTATGGAAACTTAACCCAAAGTGGGTTTTGAGTTGAGATTCTTTTTGAGAGATCTCAACCATGGATTAGATATGGCTTGGAGTGATACCAGCCATTGATCTTTTTGGGTTTCCTTATGATTCCTTTAAGAGGGGAGTATAGGGAAAAAGGAGGCTCATTCACTCTTTTGTTGTCTTGGAGAGCTAGAGGAGAGCAATGGAGATGGGAATGGAAGCAAAGGATGAGAGCAGCAAGGGCGCCTCCTTCCATGGAGGGCTCTAGGAGACTTTTGCTCCCATTTATTTGTGGTGTTCATACTTGCTTGGAGGAGGGCGCACTATAGGAGGAGGGTGCACACCTAGTGGGCATGAGTTATAATTGGAAGTTTGCTGTTTGGTTTGTTTTGTTGGAGAGCTAACACACAAGAGCAGATTTGTGTGCATGGGTTTATTCTACAAACCATTAAGGAGTAAGGGCGCTAAGCTAGAGTGGGATTGAGCAACTAGTGAGGAGGGCGCACCATGCTTGGGCGCATTCAGCTTCTTGGACCTGTATAGCAGCTTGAGAGGAGCTGTCATTGTAACAGGTTCATTTGTTTTATTGTACTTGTTGTATCTCACACTTCTTACATCACTTATATAGACTTACATTCCAAACTGGTCTTCCCCGGGGGGGGTTTATCCAGGGTCTTGTTGACCAAAAATACTTGTGTCCTAATTTCATGCATGCTAGAGTTTAGAACAGCATTTAATAGTTGTAAAGATCTAGAGGTGTGCTATATATTTTGAGGTATGCATGTGCTAACCTATGGGAAACTAAAACTACATACAATAGCACCTTAAATGCATATGTAACCATAACAAAACAGCGGAAAAGTTCATGAATTGTTTGCGTTTATAAAACAGCAGCAAAGAACAATTGGACAGTTGAAATTTAGAGCCAATCTCAGGTCAAAGACAGACCTAGTTTGCAGCCTGTTAGGACCTCAGAAAATCTTTATGGTATCAGAGCCTTGGTGGCTAAGAGTTGGTTGATTTTCTAGCATACAGTTGGCAGATTTTTGGACAGTTTTGGACAGCCTTATTTCACGCTTGTGTCTCGAGTGTTGAGGTTGATTTTTTTTGCAGCTTAGCATCAGTTTGAGTTTCAGTGGACACCCATGTCGGTGTCTCAGATGATGGCAGAGGATAAGCTAGTCGGAGCTAGCAACTGGTCCCCTTGGAAGACCATGCTTATCTTTGTCTCAAAGGATCTTGAACTTTGGGATATAGTTCAGGCTCCCGCTATTGTTCCTCCTGTCACTACTCCCGTGTCCCTAGCAGAGTTCAGGAAGAGGAACAACAAGGCAAAGAGGACTATGTGTGATGTAGTGACAGACCACGCCATACCCCATTTGACTAGAAAAGACTATGGCTTTGAGATGTGGACCTCAATGTGCAAGCTTTACCAAAGTCCAAATCAAAACCAGAAGATGGTTCTGCAGGAGAAGCTCAAGGGCATTCAGATGCTCAAGTCAGCGTTGGTCACTTCATACCTTGCAAGATTCACTCAAATCAAAGATGAGTTAGCAGCGGTCGGAGAGATTGTGGATCCGGACTTTATGGTGAGGACAACTTTAAACAACTTTTCCAAACCTTGGGGTTCATTTGTACGAGGCATTTTTGCTCGAGAGGTCATGCCTACTTGGGAGAGACTTTGGGATGATTTCATACAGGAGGAGTTGAGATGCAGCTCTAGGTCTTCAGGACAGCAGCAGATATCTGAGGGTGATGAGGATATTGCTCTTTGGTCAAAGGGAAAGAAGAAGGTCGGCAAGGGTGCTCGACAAGGTCCCAAGATGGGTCCTAGCCACAAGGAGAGAGTGGCAGTGGGAAGAAGAGAGATATGAGCAAAGTGAAGTGCTTTGCTTGTAAGAAGATGGGGCACTATGTTGGACAGTGTCCCAATAGGAAGAAGAAGTCGGGTGGTACAGCAGCTACAGTAGATGAGGAGGAGTTTCAGGCACAGTTTGAGAGGGAGTGTGTCTTCCTTATTTGTTGCACTTCAGTTGAGACGACACCCAGCATCTGGTACATAGACAGTGGATAGAGAGAGCACTTCACTGATCTCAGAGATCTTGAGGTCGGGATGGAAATTGCGCTTGGTGATGACACCATAGTCAGGGTTGTTGGGTGTGACCCAGTCACTTTTCAAAGGGAAAGTATGCCACCCATTTTGTTCAGGGATGTGTTGTATGTCCCTGGGTTGAAGAAGAATCTGATATCAGTTTCCACCCTCTAGGACAGGGGCCTTGAGGTGTCCTTCAGAGGGACAAAGGTCCTCATACACCCTAAGGGGTCCCGTCTCACCTCAGGGCAGGTGATTGGAGTGAGGGAGGGTAAACTATACAGATTGTTTTTTCAACCCTTGCATGCTTTGGTAGCGAGTAGCGATAGCAGTCAATTATGTGAGTTATGGCATCGGAGGATGGCTCACCTTCATCATGGGGCTCTTGGAGAGATGAGAGAGGTTGTGACAGGAGTGTCACAGTTCAGCTTAGAGCATCAAGTTGTGTGCAGAGAATGTGTTCTTGGTAAGTTTACCAAGGTTGTTTTCCCCCGCAGTGACAACAGGTCAGCTGGGATACTGGATTTAGTACACATAGATGTGTGTGGGCCCATGTCTCAAGCACCCTTGAGTGGTTGTGAGTACTATCTCATATTCATAGATGACCATTCCAAAAAGACCTAAATCTATTTCCTAAAGGCCAAGAGTGAAGTCTTCAAGAGGTTCCAAGAGTTCAAAGCTCTTGTGGAGAACCAGACAAGAAAGAGGATCAAGGTCTTGTGGTAAGACAATGGAGGTGAGTATGCCTCCACAAAGTTTGTAGACTTTTGTTACCAGGCAGGGATCAGAAGACAGATGATTGTACCTTACAACACTCAACAGAAAGGGGTTTCCGAGAGGAAGAACAGGGCCATTACAGGTGCAACAAGATCTATGTTGCATGATCAAACTTTGCCTTTATACCTTTGGGTTGAGGCGAGTATTGTTGCAGTTTATCTGCAAAACAGGAGTCCCAACAGGATTTTGGGGAAGAAGACTCCTAAGGAGGCCTTCACTAGTAGGAGGCCCGATGTTGAGCATATCAGGATTTTTGGATGCTTGACATACTCTCATGTCCCCTCAGAGAAGAGGACAAAGCTAGACCCCACAGGTCAGCAGGGGATTCTAGTTGGTTACTCATAGGTCTCGAAGGCCTACCGGATCTACATTCCGTCACAGCGGAGAGTGGTGGTGAGCAGAGATGTTAGATTTGAGGAGGGAAATGGTGACCCTTTTGCAAAAGGATCAATTTCATTTGTGCTTATTTTAAAACAGTCTCTATTCTCAATACTGTATTTGTTTCAGTCATAGAAAATTCTACATTTTTACAATAGATCAAGCCAGACATACCCAGACGCTAGCTCCAAGAAAAGAGCTAATGTATGCTCAATGACATCTTCACTCTGCAAATAAAATAAATAAGAAAGGTGAGTTAATAAGCCAGCCAATAGATTGATTATAATACATATATACAGACTACTCAGTCTAAGTGTATAATGAATAAACATATAAATAGCCTCGTAAGATATCGGAAAATATCACCTGAGTGTAACATTTTAAATTAGTTGCAATCTTGCCAACAATGACATTCAGAACCATGAGATGATCTTGCAGCCCTAGAAGCTCAGATAACCGAGAATATAGCTGCTGCAATTTAATGTAATATCTGAGCACAGAATATAAAATAATTGCAAAACATCAGCTTTTGGATCAAAAGCAAAGACTGAAATACCTTTGATGAATGCATGGCCTGGTCACCCACGTATGATTTTCGGAAATGCTGGAAAAATGTCAGTATTGCTCTGTCAAGTCTTTGCTTACTTATCTGAGAATAACGCTGCAAAATACAGGACCAAGATTAAACCCCACATCTAAAAGAATGGAACTTTAATCTCTCATTATGCTTAGAAACTTAAACAACAAAAATTTATTTGAAGTAAAATCCATTTGCAACTTCCTCCCCAAAAAATCTAATTCAAAACACAAAACAGAGAAACATCAGAATTTTGAAATTACATGTTCCAAGTAATACATAAAAATTGGATAGCACATCACTTTCTTAGCAAGCGATAGGATGATACCCAGACTACTTCTGACACCAGATTAGTGTGTCAACGGACCTCTCAATTCTCATCTGATAGACCAACCCCTATGAGCCCTTTGTGGAGTTCCAGCTCCCAATCACGGCACAGATCTCACCTCAGCTCTCAGCACAGGACAGTTGCTTGGCTACCCTCTTTGGGACACAAGTCTGAGATCACCATATTTTTTCCCATGGCCTCAAGTGTTAGTAGAGTCTTTGCAGATCACTCTCAAATTCCTCCCAGGGTTTCATAGTGCAACCCTCTCAGACCAGGTCACTCCCCAGACGACATTCTCGGACAGTAAAATTGCTCCTCTTTTGTTCTAGGAGCTGTTTTTTCATTCCCAGGACCCACATTGTACTTTATGATGCGTGATGACATTTTAGTCCTATTGAGCTACTTTTGTGGTCATTTGACTGACATAAATAAAATAACTTATCTTATCCTAACTTTGCTTGAAGACCCAGCAGGCACATCCTCCTCTTCTTCATCTTCCTCCTCTTCTGATGTTGGAGGAGGAGGTTCCTCCTTCACCTCCTACTCTGCACCTACTTGAAATGTTGTGTGGCATTTTATCCTGTTTTTACTAGGCTTACAAGTTTGACTTTGATTACTGTTTTCATGATTTAGTATAGCTTCCCTGTTCTTATGCTTTACCTTCAGCTTATATGAGATGTTTTGACACTGCTCTTGTATGTCTCTACTTGATTGTAGTTTTGAGTCCGATTGACCTACTCTTTGGTCATTCCTGGACATTAATAAAAAAATCTTAGCTTATCTTATCTAAGATACAAGAGAGAGGACCTTTGTTATGTCAGTGTTATATACATAAGCCTAAGTTAATAAATAAAGCTAATAAATAATAAAATCAAAATACAACTAACATAACACAATAAATAGTAAGTAACAATAATGCTGTGACTAAAAGTCATGATTTTTCATTAAAAACGCACCTTAGGCTATATTTATTCAATTCGATATTTTTATACATTATATTTGTATTTCTTTCCTATTTGAGCAAATTTAATTACGCATCTGCTACATTGGTATCAGAGTCGAACAGTCCAACCATACTTGCATCCCTTGCAGCCATCGTACAGTACAGTCCATACAATTTCACACATCTGTATAGTCTGTATAATCCGTACAACATGTTCATACAGTCCGTACATTAAATTTGGAAAACCTTTTTTTAAAGGACGTTGAATAAATAGTGAAAACAAAAAGAAAAAAAAAATTGAAAATTCAAAGGGGAACAACAGGTTGACTCAGTCAAAATTGAGCCAAAAAACACTCCTCCCGTAACAAGAAAAATGGTTGAAATCAGCTCAATGATTGAGAAATTACTATTAGAGAGAGATTCCAAACAAAATTACAAAAAGCTTGAAGAGTTAAAAATTGATTAAAACCAGGAAGAGTTTAGGGAAGAAATTAGAAAAAAAAATGAAGATTTTAAAAATAAGTTGAAGCACAATCTCAAGGTTGAGATCACTACAGATATAAAAAATGAAATAAATCAAAGCATGGATAAGATGAGAATAGAGATGGCAGAGGAATTCAACAAAAAAGTAGAAGACCAAGTAACTACACAGTTAGATAGAATTAAGAAGTATCTCAGGGACTAGGAATCCTAACCCCACACCAACCGGATGAATACAACTCCTTAGCAACCCAGCTCTTCAAGCACCTCCTCCACAGCCCAATCCTACGAATACAGCTAACATGCAAACAAGCATGTTTCCCAACAGCTTACCAATCCTTAACATCAACCAACCACAACCCCTTTCAACTCAACCGATATTTGGATACCCAATGAAATTAAAATTAGAGTTACCCAAATTTGACGGAGATGAATCGCTTGAGCCTTGGATCAATAAGGCATAAGACTACTTTGAAATGCATAACATCCATTTCAACGAGGAAAAAATAAAGTATGCTTCTATGCAGCTTTAAGGCTATGTATATAATTGGTATGTGTGGTGGAAGTCTGCAACCAAGTCTGCAACCAAGGTAAGCCACTATTGATTCAAAATTAGTGCTAAAACTGCTTCAATACACTAATTCGAATGCTTATACAAAACTTCTCAATTTCCCCGTAATTTCATTAAAAATTGACTTAATAAAATTAAATAAGCAATTTAAATAACTGAAAATAAGAATAGAACAGCAATAAAATATAGACAATACTCAGCAAGTTGTTGATGGAGTTCACCCTGCCTGGGCTACGTCTCCAGGTCCACTTCAATTGAGGAATCGTTACATTAAAAATGATGAAAAATACATCAATATGTCTTCTTTACATCAAAGAATGGCCTCAAATCTGCAAAAGAGTCATTAAAGTTTTTCTAGGAAGACAATAGAACTGGTCTTTCAACCTTCCTTGGCCTCTTCCAACAACAAAAGAACTTATCTTGCCTATTTTCTTCATACAAAATATGATTGTCTCCCTTCCAAAAGAAATTGTGTTCAATTTATAACACTCTTGTAGCCCATGGGCTAGTGGTAGAGCACTTAATCTCTGGACAAATGGGTGGGGTTCAAATCCCCTTGAACCTGCCATCCCATATTTTATCGTCGTTCCGTGGGGATTTATCTCACATTCATCAAGTATCAACAAACTATGTACCATAAAAAGGTATGCAGATTATATAAAAGGTATATAATAAATGATATGTGGAGTGTGCACTGTGGACCACATATGGCAGATTGGTTGGCGTGTTTTTGGGTGGTTAAAGTAATTTATGGTTGAACCTCGTGGCTTGTGATACATATACCACAATGTTAATGGCATGTGATTTGGTTGCATTAATGGTACGTGATTTGGTTGGTTGGCATACAGAGTATACATATCTTAAATCCCTCATGAATCTCAACAACCTAAACAAATGAAATGCCACATTGAAGCCAGGATTGCCACGTGTTGCCTTCTCATTGATCCATGTGTCAGTGTCTGATTGGTCCATGTCTCACCCTGTAATTCATCCACACGTTAGCATGACAGATATATATTCTT
>ML802789.1:33116-52326 GCA_009831015.1 Picea engelmannii
TAATGGTTAAAGATCAAGTTAAATTTCAGATCACACCATTACTCTTATATCTACGGTCGGATATACGAAGAGGTTTAACTTCTTTGCAACATTTACATCTATGAAATTATGGGTGCTCCCTCTATCGACTAGAATGGTAAATTTTCCTGTTTTATGTGCCCTTTTAGTTTTAACGTTTGCGGCTGTGTTATTCATGTTATTGCAGCCAAGGATATCTTGGGCATGGCCTCATCGGTTTCTGTACTGGGGGCCTCACCTTCTTCTTCACTTTCGTTATCTGAATCACTGTCAGATGTGCTTGATTCTTTCTCTGCTTTACAAGAATATAATTTTTTATTGTTGGATTTGTGCCCAGGTGACCATTTGTCTCCACAATATCGGCATTTGCTTTCCCATTTTTTATTTGAGTCTTGATGATTGGCTTGACCTACCCTCAAATGAGGTGGTAAATACTTGTTAGGTTTGTCTGTAGTGTATTTCTTCGTTCTATCATCTAAATATTTATTTAACCTTTCTGGACTTGTGAATGCTGGTTTATTGAACTTATTTTTTTGTTCTATTAGCCTTGTTATGTGTCTTGCATCCTCAATTGTTTTAGGATTCCACAGTTTGATTTCACTACGAATGTAATCTTTTAGGCCACATATGTACATTTTGATGAGTTGCTCATCTGTGAATCCGCATTGCATTGTTGCGAGAACCTCCCATTCGTGAGTATAATCGTTTATGTTTCCCTTCTGTTTGAGATGCACGAACTTGTTATACAGGTCGTCATCCTCTTCATCATGAAATCTTTTAAGTAGGGTTGTTGTAAAATTCTTCCAATGGAATGAACGAGCATCACATTTCCTGGACCACCAAAGGTACCAATCATAAGCTTCTCCTTCTAGACTGTTAGAGGTTGTCATTACCTTCTCTCGTTTGCCTAGCGGGGGGTTTGATTCAAAAATTCCATCCATTTTGTTTATCCAAACAACATCTCCTCTATGGTCCTTGCCGTCATACTTTGGTAACTCCTTTTTAAATTTATAGTAATCTCTATCGTGGAATCTAGGTGTGTGTATACTTCTCGAAAAAATTTCCTCTGGAATTTCCTGGTTCCCCTGATTTTCTGGATTTATTTCTGGTATTTCTGGACTTAGTGGTGGTCTTCGATAAGCTTAGGGCTCTACGAATAACGCCTCGACACGTTCCGTTAATTGTTCATTTTTTTAACTATGTTCATCAAGTCTTCTTTTTGTTTCAATTTTATCGTTTTCGGAGAGTCCCAATAATCTTTCACTTTGTTGTATTAATCGATCAATTTTGCTCTCGGTCTCAAGTAATTTATCGATTTTTTCATTCATGTCTTTTTGCGTTTTTTCCACATTGTTAAGTCGGTACCTTACACCGTTGACATCATCTCTGCATTTGTTCACATCTGCCTTAAGTTCTTCGTTGTTGACCATCCTTGTGATTTTTTTTTAATATTAATTATTATTAATTAGAAATATATATATATATATTTATTTATTAATAAATTTTTTGTTTTTAATTATATATTATAATAAGTATATATATAATAAATAAATAACATATATATATTATAATTAATTTATATTTATAATTTTAAAAAGTGGGGGGGGCAGGATGTTATGAAATCGTATGAGTCGTACAATTAATGTGAGGGGGGGGAGGGGACAAGTGTGTCACGGAGGAGACAGAGGTATCGGGGGGATCGGGACTAAATGGAAGCTGTCGGGTTACGAACAGGACGGAACAAGGGAAAAACGGTCGACGGATGGGGTCATGTCTGGGACAACAGACGTGTGGCGACTGGAATTGTCAGGGGGTCTGCGGTTGTGTGTTGGGGTATGCGTGGGAGTCTGTGGGGTGTGTGTCGGTGTTGTGTGAGGGCGCGCGGAATAAGAATTATGGAGCAGCGGATAGTTACGGAAGTTACGGGAGGGGAAATGTTACAAGACGGAAATGTTACGGGGGTTGTGTGCGACCGGTAAGGGAATTAAGGGAGGTCAACGGTTAGGAAAAGATACGGACCTGCGAGGGTTAGGAGACAAGTTACGTGTGGGGGCTTTTGGATACTGGGTACGGGTGGGGGGTTTTGGGACTGGGTGGGTTTAGGAATCGAGTATGGGTAGGGAAAATTAATGGGGAAAGTGCACAGGTGGGGGAAAATTTGATGGCAGAAGCTGGATCAGAACGAAAGCTCTGATACCACTGTAACATGAAAGTTCTTCTTTACTGAGAAATGAATGTTTCTAAATATTAATATATGACTGAATATGATAAAATTGAGGATTACACTACCCTCGTGACAGTTGCTATATAGCATTGACTGGTCACGAGGTGAGGAGGTACGTGCCTCTTGATGAAGAGGTATGTGCCTCTTGATTTAATTAAATGATATCAATTATTATTACAATTTATTATATTTATTATTATTATCATTTTTATGTTCGTAACAGTGGTGAACCCTTTTAATTAAACCTTGGAATTTAAATCTTGTAATCCTTTCACTTTAATAAATTTTTTCTCCTGGATAATTTATTGATTTAAACGGTCGCGATGGTAATTTGGAAGCGGTGGCGACTGTACGAATAGTACGGCCCACTCATTAATTAAATTTGTACGACGGTCTAGTGGCAACAGTCAAGTCATATGGCGGCGAAGGGATGGGTGTGACGCAGGTTGTACGGACAGCAAAAAATCGACGGTTGTTGTATTGATTGAGTTGTAGGGCACATTAAAATGAATTGTTGTGTAATATTAAACCATACGGACTATGTACGAATGGTTGTTGCTCGTTGTACAGATTATTGATAAGTAAGGATGGCAGCTAAAACAATTGGGTGATTGTACGGTTGTGAGAATTGGTGATTGCAAGCAACAATGATTATGTATTGTATGACGGACTGTGTGTGGATTTGCAGTGGAAATTCTTTCTTCAATTTTTTTTGGCCAGCGAACTAATTGTTATTATTTATTAAATGGTCGTATGGACTGAATTGTACAAATGGAAAATTGTACAGACAGTAATTTTGAGGTTGTACGGTTGTTGTGGCGGCTGCAATGTACAGCAACAGTATTGATCTTCACTGTACTTCAGATTCCTTGAGACGTTAATAAGGTATCTCCCTGTTTTTTTCTTTATAACAGAATTTCTTCTTGATTCTTTGTAACGAACATAAATATATAATATATATAGATATAAATAAATTATAATTAAATAATAATAATTAATACATCATAATGAAAAGACATGTCTATTAATGAAAGGGCATCCTTGTGTGGGTATATATGGCCCTCATTGTCAGTGCAATCAATCATCTCATTCTTTTACATTTTACTCAATATAATATTATTTCATCCTAAATGGATTACCATATTCTATCCTACTTAAATTTGATATTCTTATAATTGTCAAACCGGTTTGTTTGTCACTGTGGTATCAGAGCAAACAAACTTGTTTGACAATTATAAGAATATCCAATTTAAGTAGGATAGAATAAGGTAATCCATTTAGGATGAAATAATATTATATTGAGTAAAATGTATAAGAATGAGATGATCAATTACACTGACAATGAGGGCCATATATACCTACGCAGGGGTTCCCTTTCATTAATAGACATGTCTTTTGGATAAGACATGTTTTTTCATTATGATGTATAAATTATTATTATTTAATGATTATTTATTTATATCTATATATATTATATATTTATGTTCATTACATAACCTTCCCCTTTCGAAATGCTTTGTCCTCAAAGCATGTTTATGGAGAGGCTTACGTCTTCGTTCTAGCTCGCAATGTCTTCGCATGATTCTATGTTTTTGGTGTGGCCAGGATTGACGATACAAGATGACGAAGAGTTGAACAGAACTGTCGAATTGTGAAAGGATCAGATCATCCTAATTCACTCTTTTGTGGAACATTGTTCTTCCACGATGAGTGGTTATCATGAGACTGAATTGCACCGTTATCAATATTTTTCAGACGATAAATTAGTTGTTCCTGTCCTGAATGACATTGATATTCTGACTGGTTAAGATATCTGCTTGAATGATTTGGATATCAATAAGGATTTCTTATAACATGATTTTTCCTTATCATGCTTGTAGTGTTTTCTTCATTTAACTTCGCTATATGATTTACTTCACGCACCGATGTTGCCTTGTTAAAGGCTGAATTTCGATTAGTAAGAATACCTGGAGATTCCATCGTTTGTACTCCAACATCTGATGTCTTTTTTTCAGTTGATTTTGCAGCTTCTTGAGTGGTGACGTGGATTGGATCTATAATTGTTCCATTTTCCGTAACTTGGATTTGTTCATCTGAAAACTTCGATGCTTCCTTCTCTATAAGCAGTTCTAACTTCTTTTCTAGAAATTCCTTATCATTCCTAACCTTTTTTATTTGCATAACCAGGTCTTGTTTATAATTTTTTAAACGCAAATTTTCTTCATTATCTGATTTGTCGATATCTTTAATGTGTGGATTTTCAAGTTTCTCTTCTTTAAACTTTTTTATTTGTTCTAGTAGCCCTTGATTAAGGTTCTTCAAACGAGAATAATCTTCATTTTTTTCTGATTGGTTCTTTTAAAGATATTGATTCTCTTGTTCCAACTTTTGAATGCATTGTTTCCGATCCTTTGACTTCTTGCTCTGTGTAAGTAGTTTTTGACTGTGTTCTTTTAAACAAGAAATTTCTTCGTTTTTATCCTTGATAATTTCGTCAAATTCTTTTTGCATCCTTGATATTGACTTTTGATTTTCTTGAAGGATCACCTTCGAGATATCTTTAAAGTCTTCTGATAAAGGTATTATCAATTTTGACCTCATAGTAGTGTCTTGAAGTGTCATCATCTTCTTCTTATGGGGAAAATTTTTCTCCATGTTTAAGATGAAGGTACCTAGATTTTTAAACCAGCGTAACTTGATAATGATGTCGATTTCTTCTTTATACATAGTTGTAACATAGAATTGAGATATATATTCATATTCATCAATTGTCAATTGCAACTCCTTAATTTGAAAAATATCCTTCTTTTCAATTATATCCGGCTCTAGAATTAATAATTTATTTGCCAAATCAATATTAAAGTAATTTTCATTATATTCCAAGTTGATAATGATGTTAACCTCTCTTCCTTGAATACTCCCCTTTAATGTAGAAAACCCGTAAGATGAAAGTGGACAACCGTCTTAAGAAAATCTTCCCTTCATCATTTTAGAATTGTCCATTTTGGTCTCGTCCATAAYTTATGATAGATATTTCCTGATTAGGAAGCATTTATTAACCCCCTATTTTTCATTGATGATTAAATAATACCCTTATAACTCCTCTTAAACTATATATATATATATATATATATATATATATATATATATATATATATATATAACTTTCCTTATTCACTTGTGACATCAAATAAAGCAATAAAGGTGATGTACCCTTTTTTATGATCTCCCTTTAATTATTATTTATTTTTAAATTGTAACTTAGGGAACTTTCCCTTTTAATTAATTATACCCCTTTGTATATCTTTTTGATTCCACAAACTACTAAAGGGCTTCAATTCTACCTTTTGTTAATTCCTTAAAAATAAACCTTTAATTTGGTAATTCAAGTGACGTGTCTTTTCCCTCAACTTTTAATTTGGCAACTATACGGCACAATGGGCAATAAATTTGATGGTTGTATGGCACAAAAGCACGGACGGCGATCTGCAGAACACGGTATGGCGGACAACAAGTGGTACGGAATAGTACAACTTATAAATTATTTAATTGCCAATTGTACGAACTGGCAGCAATATTGACTGAGAATATTTTTTTTTTAATCAACGACCTATATGGATGGACAGAAGTATTGTTAATACGGCAACGATCTGACTCACTGTACAGACACGAGTGGTATGGCATGGTTCAGCAAAAGAATTTCTACGATTATATGGTTGGACGAGACTTTTGTAATCTCTACCAATGTTGCCAGAGCATGGAGCAAAGAGGGAGCGCTGGAAGTGTCATCATATATATATATAGAAAACATATAGAAAGACAAATTAGCTGCAGAAGATATGAAACCATGCATATTTGCACATTAATATAGATATAAATGGCATCCATAGTACATCAATGAATCATTTGAGCATCAACCATTTGGATTCTAGATTCTAGCAATTACAAACTTACAAACCAACATACAAATTTTTAAGACATATAATAGAAAGTAGACCATTAACTTATGAAATGATATCAGTTATCCATAATCCAACAACTGTTAACAATAACATGAGTCGTGACCAAATAGTCATGTTTACAAAATAGGTCATTTGTACTGAAGTATAAAGACCGAAAGGTCCAAAACAATAAAGTTTAAACTTTAGTTAATAAACTTTAAACTTAACTAATTGCTAAAAACTATGAATCTATTATCTATAGACCATGACACATAAAGTAATGAAAAAGGAGAAACATTAAACAACTATCCCATCCTCCTTCCACCACCATGATTGTTGCATGGGCCTCCTCATGGTGGTAGTGGAGCCTCCTAAGAAGGACGAAACTGTGTAGATGTAGATGTCAGAGAATGCAGGGGCAATAGCTCCTTTTTCCCCTAAACCCTAAGCCTGGGGTAAGACCCACCCTTTTCCTACATTATAAATAAAAGTGACTTTTTTTTGCTTGTGTGCCGAAGCATTCGGGTGCCTCAGCAAAGCGTGCCTAGAGCACGTTCCAGAATTTCTAAAGCTCTTTCGAAAGCATGGCGCTTCCAAAATGGCAAGGAGCGACCTTTATAAAGCCAGGGCACGCTTCCGAAATTTTGAAGCACGCTCTGATGCAAGCTTCCTAGGCGCTCGCGCTTGGAGTGGGCTTCCGGGCTCCCAAGCGGGGAGGGAATCTTTTGGTAACTCTGATCTTTGTACTTTTAATTTGATGTATGGACAGATCGACTGTGCAATTGTAGGAACGAGACTTTTATAATCTCTGCACCTTTTTAATTTGTTGTATGGACCGATTGCATATGCAGTACAGAGGGCAAATTTGATGTATGAACTGCAATATGGAAGTGTATGTTGAAATATTGTAACTGCGAAGAATATTCTAATTATAATTGAGTTATTATTATATAGATCAGTCCCCTTTTGTGGATTGATCATGTCATGTCTTATGTATGACCAAATCCCCTTTTATGGATTGGTCAAATCTTATTCATAAGGTGATATTTGAGAAGTCGGTCCCTAGAGTTTATTAAAGTGGTTTTAACCACTATTGGGAGAAGTCAGCCTTAATTGGTGAGCAGACACAACCCTAGCGCCCCTCAGCTAATATAAATAAGAGAGGATGGCACCAAATTCACTCACTCACTCAGTCACTCATCTAGTGCGCAAGTTTTGGAGGTAGCTGTAGTTGCAAGAAGAAGGAGAGAGAGGCGCATTGCTCAATCTTGGATATTCTCTAGTGTTTTGGTCTTTAGTCTTGGCATTGTATTGGCAATCTATTATTGAGGAAGTTTTTGCTAGGTTTTCTCCTCCACGAGGGTTTCCCAGGATAAAATGTTGTGTACCTTGTGATTGTGTTTCTTTCAGTGATCCTGCTTATGCTATTATTGTTTAGTAAATTGAAAAGAACTTAATAGCAGCTCTAAATTTAACATGGTATTAGAGCTTGACTAAATAGAGCACCTTTCACTGGGTAACCAAAAACGTCATTGTTGTTGTACAAGAAAATTAGGGCTTTTTATTGGAAGAGAATTTCTGACTAAAAACCACCTAGGGAAGTGCACCCTAGCCTAGTGCATCACTTGGCAGCTTGAGCACACCTTTTTAGTGACCAAAGCCTCCAAAAAGTGAAACCCTAGTTTTGACTGGTACCAGGAAACTAGTACCAGTCCAGATTTGCGTAGGTCCAATTTCAAGGGGTAAAATTTGGATTTTCTAAAAACAGACAGCTCCAACCTACTCGCTTCATCCCAGCGCATCTTCTGGTAAGTTCGAATTCAATTTCTGAGCACTTTCATTTTTTGGTCATTTTTCGAGCTCTAGGTCAATATGTCTGCAAGCACCAAGCTTGTTGACAAGTTAGAAGGTGTGGAAAACTTTCATGCCTAGAAGTACAGGATTGCACTCATTCCTGAAGAGAATGACTTTGCAAAATTCATAAAGGAAAATGTACCAGAACCCGAACAAGATGCAGCCAAAGCAAAGTACAAGAAGGATATTGTTAGGACCAAAAGGATTATTGCATACTCTATTAAAGATCACTTGATCCCTCAAGTGTCCTCAAAGAATACTCCAAAAGAAATGTTTGATGCCCTAACCAAAATGTATGAAGGAAAGAACATCAACCAGAAGATGAACTTGAGAAGCCAACTCAAGAATACAAAGATGCAGAAAGGAGAAACAGTTCAAGACTATTTCTCTAGGGTTACTCATTTCAAAGAACAGCTAGAAGCAATTGGAAACAACTTGGATGAAGATGAACTCATCATGAAAACTCTTAATGGTCTCACAAGACCTTGGGATGCCTTCATCCAAACCATTTGTGCAAGAAAGGAGAAACTCCAATTTGTGGGAAGAATGTGTTCAAGAAGAAGCAAGAGTAGCTAACCGAGAAGCAGTTCCATTAAGCGATGAAGACCAAGCCCTAGTTGCTCATGCTAATGGAGGAAAGAAAAGGTCTCACTTCCAAAAGGAGACCCACCTACATAAGGCATCTCACTCACCAAAGAGATTCACCCACTTCCATAAAGAATCTCACCCTCCAAGGAGATTCTAGAAATTTCAGAAAGTTCAAAGAAGAGAAAAATATTTCTCCTCTTATCAATGTTATCATTGTGATAAGATGGGACATATTGCTAAGAATTGTCCTGCCATAAGGGAAGAATACAAGAAGAGAAATAACAAAAGACATCATGCCCATGCGGTTGAAGATGATGAGCCACCCACGAAGTTGACTAAAGAAGAGATTGAAGACTATGTTTTATTTTCCGCCCTCTCAGGATCTGTGTCACCTGGAGAGGATACTTGGCTCATAGACAGGTCAGAGAGACATTCTCTCTAGCCTTACAGAAAAGAACTTTCCCCAGAAAGTTACAATCGGTGATGATTACCAGTACCCTATCAAAGGAGTGGGAGAATTGATGCAGGAGCATCTCTCCACGTCAGCTAGCCAGCCACGTCAGTGCGTGCATTCAAAGCTAAAGAGAGGCACAGCCCTCGTCTTCCATTTTGAATTTGAATGTAATTTAATGTTTAGGTTGTTGAGCTGTGAAGTCGTGCCTTTACGCAGGCATTAGAGTAGGTAGGCCTTTAATGTTTTAAGGCTGAGATCTAGATCCGATTCTGGACTAGACAACCATTCAATGTAATTGAATGGGGTAGGTAGGTTGGAGGGAAGAGCTCGAAGAGCCCCCTCATGTAAAAGATCAATTTCGATCTCATTTTGTAGTAGTTAGAATATGCACAAGAGAGAGTGAGTGTGCAAGAGAAGGAGCCGAGACCTTGTTACAGGCCGTGCTCAGGAACACCTTGTAAAAACAGGCATTTGCCATTTAATACAAACAACAATTTTTCCTGCATATTTCCTGTGTTGTGTGAATGTCTGTGTGTGTTCTATCTATGTTGTAGATGTATGCTAGACATTTGCAGGGAGTTGTTTGATTTTTAGGTTTGAGAGGTTCTTTGTGGTTTCATGCCAGGAGAGCATGACAGAGTATTGCGGTCTCTGAATACCAGTGCATAGATGCACTTCTGAACTCTGTGGATTCAAACAAAGACATGCCAGGTGGGCACAGAAACTGGAATCATCAACTCAGAGGAAGACCTGTGAGGTTGTTGAATACCTCAGGAGGCAAGGCTGTGCAGGAGAGACACAGTTGCAGACAGAATCTCTCTTTGAGTTCTGTGAAGCTCTGCCAGGAGGGCATTGAGCAGGTGCAAGGAGTGCACAGAAGACAGAGACTCTGTTGGGAGTTCTGTGAAGCTCTGCCAAGTGGGCATTGAGCATATGCATAGTGATGCATTGAGAAGAACTCTATTGTGAGTTCAGATAGGAGAACCAGAATCACTAAGGATTCTGAGAGCTCTACCAGGGGGGGCATTGAGCAGGTGCATAGAGTGCACAGAAGGGGACAGAACTGTTGAATGTTCTGTAAGAAGATACTCTGCCAGGTGGGCATTGAGTAGGTGTGCATATAGGCACAGGAGAAAAGAACTCTTCGAGTTCTGAATTTGAAGAAGAGTCCAAGGAAAGGGACCTTCACAGGGTTACTGAATACCCTGAAAGACTCGGCAAGAGGTTGCTTGAGCAGAAGAATAGCCAGGAGGGCATCACATTCTCCAACAGGAGGAGAAAGGAGAAGAAATTGTTTCCTTAGAAGTCTGGGAGAGAAGAGAAGCTCAGGACGGATAGCACTTTATGTGCGCAGAGACCCTGTAGGGGCACAAAAGTCAAAGAATCCCTTGAGGATTCGAAGGATAAGCTCAAGAGGAGTAGTGCTTTCAGCGCACGGAGCCATAGTTGCAACGGGCACAGAGGTTGAAGAACTCTTTGGAGGAGTTCAGAGTCTATAAAGCTCAGGAGAGACAGCGTTTTTATACGCATGGGCGAGGCTCAAAGTCGCAGAGCTCGCAGAAGGGACAGAACAAAGGTCGAGGCCTTTAGTCCTGGAAAAATCTTCCAAGTCTGAGAAGAAAGCGCAGAAGCTCGGGAGGAGACACAGCAACCGTCAAATTAGGCTGAGGAGAAGAGATCTGGACCGTTGGTTTTCCACGTCCAGGAAGCAGCAGAGGAGCGCACGGAGCAGAAAGGATATGGACCATCGGATCTTGGTCCAAGTACCCGTCAGTCGTTGGATCTGACACGACTTGTGAGGGAGTTAAACCCTCATACAGCAGAGAAGAGGAGACGAAAGTCCCGAAAGGCATTGGCGCATCGGGATATCGAAGATCTCGATGACGAGAGATCGGGTCACTTCATAGTGAAAAACCCGAATAAAATCAGAGTTGTCCATCTATTGGGATACGTGGCAGCAATCCAGGCTTTCGGGGAAAATCCCGATAGGAAAGCCATTTCGGCATATCGGGATTCGACGTTTCGGGAATCCTGAGGACAAGGCGTTCGGGCATTTCGACACTTGAAGTTCCGAAATCGCGAAAGGCAAGATTAGATCTGAGCCGTCCATTCATTGAGACACGTGGCGAGGATCAAGGGACCCATCGGTATTTCGACTACCAGGGGTTCAAGTTGACAAGATTGTGTCATAGGGGTCGCGAGTAGCGAAGTCCCAAGAGAACCTGAGTCATTCGCTGGAGAGTGGACACGTGCCGCGAGATCACCCGTATCGGGGATTCAGGCATCGGAGGTCCGAAAGGCACGACCTTCGACTTTGCGAGTGGCGAAGTCATGAGATAATCACAACCGTCCATCTGAGAGTGGACAGGTGGCACACTCGCTGACAGGGAGGTCAGACCTTCATTGACCATTTCGGAGTTTCGTGGGTTGAAGAGCTGAAGGCTTAGCATCCGGATTTGCGAAGTCGCGAAGTCCGAAAACTCCGAAAAGGCGGGAAGATCCATCGTGGGACCCGCGTAGACGACGTGTCGGAATTTCGCCATTTCGACATATCAAAGGGTAAGAGGTCAAGACCCTTGTCCCGAAAGTTCCGAAGTCGCGAAATCGCGAAAGAATCTAAGCCGTCCATCTGAGGAGGACAGATGGCAAAGATCTAGAGATCTCGCGAACTCAGAGGTTCGCAGGGTGAGAGCCCAAGGATTGAGAGCTCCAAGTCGCGAGAAGCGACGTCGCGAAGTAATCTAAGCCGTCCATCGGAGGAGGACAGGTGGCAGAGATCAGAGGATCTCGCAAACTCGAAGGTTCACCGAGTGAGAGCCCAAAATTTGGGTGCTCGAAGTTGCGAGAAGCGAAACCGTGAAGTGTCGAGGTTGCACCTAAGAGACACGTGGCAGAACTGCAAGGTGGGCCCTGGAAGTGGATCGGCGGACACACATCAGACATTCGGAGGAGTCAACACCCCGTTGACCTCTCGCATCTCGAGGACTCGGGAGAGAAGGGAATGAAGGTTGGACCTTTGAACTCGCGAAGGCGCGAGAGGCGAAAAGTGCTAGCGCTTAGCCTAGCCGACGGTCGCGCAAGGAGGGCACTGACGGAAGAAAGGGCTATAACCATTTCGTGATCTTGGGTATCGCGGATTTGGAGAGGAAGAGTCAAGAGCCACGACTCGCGAACTCGCGAAATTGCGAGTTGCCGAAAAGGACCTGTGGATCGATAATTTTGCAGATTCCAGTGGGAATCAAAAGAGTCGATCCGGCTCAAGGGCATATAGAACGATCCTGTGAGCGGATCTCGGCCCGAGGGCCGATAGGTCTGCATCAAGAATCCACCTACAAACTTGATTCAGGGACCCCGATGAAAATGAAGGATGTACTCTATGTACCAGGTTTGACAAAGAACTTGTTGTTTATCTCAGCTTTAGATAAGAAAGGTTTCACGATTGCATTCATAGATGGTAAAGTTCTTATGTGGCCTAAAGGAAAAACCATAGAAGATGCAATTGTTATTGGAACAGAGGAAAGTGGCTTGTATAAGTTAAAAGGTCACTCTGATGCAGCCTTGACTCACTCCACTGAGAGTCCTTGTGAACTTTGGCATAGAAGACTAGATCACATCAACTACAAAGTCTTCAATCTCTTCTTGTAAGCAAGGTAGATACAGGTCTACAAGAGTTCAAGGTTGATCATGAAGGTGTGTGCAAGGCATGTGCACAAGGAAAGAACATAAAGAATCCTTTACCAAAGAGCGACAGTAAAGCACAAGGAATCTTGGAGCTCATCCACTCAGATGTATCTGGTCCAATGTCGTCAACCTCTCTTAGTGGGTATGTATACTATGCGTCATTTATTGATGACTATTCTCGCAAGACTTGGGTTTATTTCTTGAAATCAAAAGATGAAGTGTTTGGAAAATTCAAGGAATTCAAAGCCTTGATAGAAAATCTCTCTGAAAGAAAAATCAAGATACTCTGGTCAGATAAAGGAGGAGAATACACCTCAAAAAAATTTGGAAGCTTTTGCAGAGATGCTCGGATTAAGAGGGAGCTCACCACTCCCTATAATACTCAGCAAAATGGTGTAGCGGAAAGAAAGAAAAGAAAGAAGACTATGATCCGATCAAGATCTTCCAATGCACTTATGGGCTGAAGCAGCAAGAACAACAATTTATGTCCAAAACAGATTATCCCATAGCGCACTTGGATTCAAAACCCCCGAAGAAATGTTCTCCGGAAAGAAGCCAGAAGTAAGCTATCTCAAGATATTGGTTGTCCAATGTTTGTACACATTATGAAAGAAAGGAGAACCAAGTTGGACCCTTCACGAAAGAAGGGATTATTTGTTGGATACTGTGAGGTCTCTAAGGCCTTCAGAATTTACATACCAGGTTACCATCATATTGAGATCAACAGAGATGTAATCTTTGATGAAGATGCAGCACTCAAGAAATCAAGGAAATGACGGCTTGAAGAAGTATATGAAGAAGAACTTGTAGCTCCCAGAGTTGTAGAACGAGTGAGGGAAGTTACAGTTACCCCTGATATGAGATTCTAGAAGATCATGATATGACAGAATCTCAAGCACCTCCCCAAATGACGATCTCTCACAAAACAAAGCCAACTTTGACAAGGGAACTTATTCAAGATGGAGAAAAGTATGGTGCCCTAGAAGGAACCATGAGACAAATCAAGAAACCTAAGCCATTCTCCAATTATATGGCTTTGGTGTCTGATCTCATAAAAAAGGAACCTACTTGCTTTGAAGAAGCCATTCAGAAGAAAGAATGGGTGGATGCCATGACAAAAGAATATCGATCCATTATAAAGAATGATGTATGGGAAATAGTTCCCAAACCGAAGAACAAAGATGTGGTATCTTCCAAATGGTTATACAAGATAAAACATGTTGCAGACGGAAGTATTGAAAAACATAAAGCAAGGTTTGTAGCTCGTGGCTTTTCTCAAAAGGAAGGCATTGATTATGAAGAGACATTTGCTCCTGTAGCTAGATACACTTCTATCAGAAAAATTATAGCTCTTGCAGCCAAGATGAAGTGGAAGTTACACCAGATGGATGTGAAAACAGCGTTCTTAAATGGTGTTATTGAAGAAGAAGTGTATATAGAACAACCACAAGGGTTTGAAGTTGAAAATAGAAAAACTCATGTCTGCAGGTTGAAGAAGGCTCTATACGGATTGAAGCAAGCTCCTAGAGCTTGGTATGTCAAAATTAACAGTTTCCGGACGAACTTGGGCTTTACCAAGAGTAAAGTTGATTCTAACCTTTACTCCAAGGTTATGAATGATGAGCCAGTTATATTGTTGCTATATGTGGATGACTTATTCTTAAATGGAGAAGAAAGGCTCATCACAAATTATATAAAGAAGCTCCTTGCAGAGTTTGAGATGAAAGACCTAGGCCTAATGCATTATTTCTTAGGTCTTGAAGTTTGGCAGAGCCCAGAGAAAATCTTCCTTAACCAAGGTAAGTATGCAGTTGAAATACTAAAGAGGTTTGACATGTTGGAATGCAAAGCCATGAACACACCCATGGAAACAAAGTTGAAGCTCATGCTTGATACTTCGTCATAATTGGTTGATGCTACTCTGTACATACAGATTATTGGTTCGTTGATGTATCTGACAAATACCAGGCCCAATATATGCTTTGTTGTGAACACCTTGAGTCAAGATCTGGTAGAGCCCAGACGTGTTCACCTTGTAGTTCCAAAGCATGTGATGAGTTACCTTAAGGGTACGTTGGACTTTGGTCTCTGTTATACTGGAGATCGTGACTTCAGATTGGTTGGTTATACTAATTCAGATTGGGTTGGAAGTGTTTCTAATAGAAAAAGCACTTCAGGATGTTGTTTCAGTCTGGGGTCACCCATGACTTCATGGGAAAGCAGGAAGCAATCCAGTATTGCTCTCAGCAAGGCAGAAGCGGAATACATTGTTGCAACTTGCATGTTCTGCCAGTTGTGAAGCCATATGGCTTCAGAAGTTGTTGACAGGTCTATTTGATCTGGAGATGGAAGCCACCATGATTCTATGTGATAACCAGAGTTGCATAAAGATGACGGAGAACCCTCTGTTCCATGATAAGTCGAAGCACATAGAAATCTGGTATCACTACATTCGTGATATGGTGAAAAGGGGAACTGTAAAGCTCCAATATGTTGGCACAAATGAGCAGGTTGCAGATGTGTTGACCAAGCCTCTATCTCGTGTAATGTTTGAATACTTTCGAGACAAGCTTGGTATGGTCCAAAAGGACCTCCCTCGAAAGGGGGAGTGTTGTTGATGATACTATGGTATCCTGACCAATAGCGAGTAGCTCCGTTAGGATTTGATATCCTACGGGATTGATCATCTCTGCACAGATCCCAAAGGTCCAATAAGGACGATCTACCAGAGTACATGTGCATGTATATGCCAGTTGTGGTCAGTAGTGGTAGCTTCATTAGGATTTTATATCCTAGGGAATCTTTTGATTCCTGGGCAAATCTCGAAGGTCCGGTAAGGACGATCTGTCAGAATACCACGTGGTAGCTCCATTAGGATTTTATATCCTAGGGAATCTTATGATTCATGGGTAGATCCCGAAGGTCCGGTAAGGACGATCTTTCAGAGTACCACAAAATGTTGTTGTTGCACCTGCCTCATTCTGAGGCCCTATGATGATGATGTTGTTATCTCAGCATCGTGTTGATGATGTTTTTGATCCAGCCTCATGCTGTTGATGATGTCGTATCAACCTCGTGCTGTTGTTGATGATGTTGTATCAGCCTCGTGTTGTTGTTGATGATGTTGTACCAGCCTCGTGTTGTTGATGATGTTGTATCAACCTAGTGTTGTTGATGTTGTTGTTATAGCTTTTATGCTAATTGATGTTGATGCAGATAATGATGATGATGCTACTCCAGCTCTAGGCTGTGAACGATGATGTTACTGTTGATGCGAAAAACTTTCGATGATTTGTAGATATGTCAGTCAGTGCTCAAGACGTTGATGATGTTGTTGCCCTCTCTCTCTCTCTCCTGATGGATGAATCATTTCTACATTTGTCTTCCTTACTTTTCTTTCACTATGGAGTACTTGTGCACACCTTTTGGAGAATGAGCTAGTGGATGCTTTGCAAGTGTTTGTTGGATGGTTTCGTTTCTAGGGTTTCCTCATGCTAGATGATTTGACTAAGTATTCTTTTCCAATTGTGAATGGTTTATTCTTGATATATTAAGTAAATGCTCTATCAAAGTGGAGATTTTGCATGTTATCTTGTTTCCTCTTGGATAAATCTTGTTTTGAAATACTAAGGAATATTTGTAGTGGACTATCTTCCATGTTATCATTCATTTAAAGCTTGTCAAAGGACATAAGGGTTTCTCTAGGGTTTGTAGTGGACTACCCTAGCTTTTGCTCTTATAGGTTATGATCCTAGGGTTTGTAGTGGACTACTCTAGGGTTTTTAGCCAAAATATTTGTTAGATGTCTTGCTTAAGGTCTGTCAAAGACATGCGACAGCTTTCTTATGGTTTGTAGAGGACTACCCTAAGTTTCCTTTCTAGAAGTTTGATACCTAGGGTTTGTAGTGGACTACCCTAGGGTTCAACCTTCAAGTATTTTCCTTGCCTTTCTCTCCATAGAAGTTGCATGTTACACACCATATGACCAAGGAAGTTGGACGACACTACTCTTTTCTCCATTGCAAGTGACTTAAAGCCTAAATCTCTCTCTCTCTCCTTGATGTCTTGGTTAGATTTAGCTCTAGTTATCTTGCTCTTGCCTAACCTCTACAGTTTGTATGCATTTTAACCTTGAAGCATCTCTAACACTATGTATTTCTGCATTTAGTTTCCACCCATTAGGGCTTGGCATATTGCACTCATTTAAATAGTTTCAAGCCATTTTATTTCAGCAAGCATTAGTTTATGGTTTGTTAGTCGTTTATTTAGTTTTTGGCATATCTTCCATTGCATCCTTGCTAATTTTAGGAGCGATTTACTACAAATTTATTATATATTAAAGTATATCACCTTTTATTTAAGTTTTATTACAACCTTTTATTTTCTTTTGATAGCTAGTGTTTCGAGGCATTTTTTTTACTCTTTCACTTGATAATTGTCATTGATTGTCTTAGAACACCCCATCACACATGCACATTTAATTTGTTTTGTCTAATTCTCCTTGAATTTGCCTTGAACCTTGACGTAGCTAATCAAGCAACAAAGATAGGGAGCCATAGACTTGCCTTAGCTATAGGATAATTTGAGGTTGCTAGGGAAGCATTCCTTGTGTTGGACTTTGATCCCTAACTAAAACGAGGGAAGTAACTGCTTAGGTGACGGTGGCAATTACTTCCATATGTTAGTTACACTTGTCAAGCATCTTGTGAAGGCTTTGCACAAGTGCGAGATTTTGTAATAACAAGGAGCACAATCTCACCCAAAGGAAAACACTCCCTATTAGCACTTTCACTCAACACTTTACTCAGATGATGCTTCGATCGCATTCCCGTGGCACTTCGTAGATGCTCTCACCATAAATTTGCCACTAAAAGAGGATAAATAACCAAAAGATTAGCCAATGCCATGCAAAGTTCATTTAAGGTAATGCGACATGTTGATTTAACAAGTTATATAGCTGCCAACTATAATTGGTTATGCTTCTTAATATCAATTCGTCTCAACCAAATTTCTTACTTATCTTGGTTGCTATCAAATGATATCTACAAATTATCAGCTCTACAATAAGCAGGCGATGTGATGTTTTTTTCTTGTCTAAAATATGTATCGATAATCTTACATGCTTGTAACAAGAGTGGAAAGAAGAATAGAAAAATTACAAACCTCCCATGGGGGGTTGAGGTAGACCATCCTCTTCCCAAAGTGGAACAAATTTATAAACTTTCTTCTCTACACAAGGTTGAGACTAAATAGCACTTTTTCTTTGGATGTCTTGTCTACTACAAGAATAGAGGGTGATTTAACTATCTCTAAAGAAGTTCACTCCAATTTTTATCGACCTTCATATATAATGATCAACAAATTTACACATTAGGGAGGGATTGGGGGGGGATGAAGCATATTGCTAACACTCAGATCGACACCTAGTCTAGCGTTATTTTCTAGATTGTACCACCCAAGATCCTTGCCATATCAGGCAAGGGCTTCTAGGAGGATCAAAGGGAACTCGGAAGAGTCATCCATCTTCTCAATGGGTAATTACTAGTTTCAAATAGTTTGTGAGAGTTGGTCCTTTGCAGAGCTATCATTATTTTTTCGGCCAATACATGTTGAGCTTCAAGTAGTCTTGAACTCTAATCTCTTATTGTGTGTTGTCCTGGTCTAGATAATATTGTTGTTTCCTATTAGTGTGTTTCTTCTATTTACCTGTCTTGTAACATTCTTGTAAATGTATTTTCAACTCCTTCCTATCTATTAGGCAATGTTCTTTCACTAGACCCCACTCCTCAAACCACTTCTTGCATTGCAAATTTGACTTATTCTTTCTTCTTTTCAACTCTTCTTTGATTTTGTTGGAACCCAATAACTACCCATGGCGACCACATTTTCCTATATAGAATTAACGTTCTCAGTGCTTCTAGATCTATGGGATATGGTTGTGTTTCATCTAACAAATATCTCATATGGAATGTTGATTTCTAGTCTCAAGAACCCTATTATTAAGTGCTTTTGCACTCCCTTTATTTGTTTCCATTCTTGGTCGTACTTGTCCTCCATATTTCAAAACAATACAGTAGTACGAGAGTGATGAGTGCCTAAAAGAGAGAAAATGGCACACCCCAATCCCATACCTTTGTCATTGTATAATTGTTTTGGAGTAAGAAGATTGCTTTCCATCCTCCTTGAAGCCACTTCCATGTATACAAGTCCCAACTCAGCCACTCATTGAATTTCAACCCTAGATATTTCATAACTATAGGTTGTTTACAACCACTCCCTTCTAAAGTTAATTTGTATATGCTTTGGTTTCCTCTTGGGCAAGTATAACACCACCATGGTCCTACTCATATTCACATTCATCCCTCTTTCCTAGCAAAAGCTTTCCAAACCTTGTAATGGGTCTTGTAGACTACAAATAAGATAAGATAATCTTATTCATGTCCAACAAAT
>ML802789.1:62979-80760 GCA_009831015.1 Picea engelmannii
AGAGATTGAGAGAGAGCAAGAACAGGAGAGAAGTTTCCATTCTTCTGAAGAGGAAAGAGCAGCAAAGAAGAGGCACGATTTCCAAGGCAAAGCTGGGCACGGATTTCGAGGCAGCCAACAGTGAAGAAAAATCTGTACGGTACGGATTCCGTACAGCAGCACGTTTCTCAAGAAACAGGGCGCATTTATTGAGCCATACGGCTGCCGTACAGCAGCAACAAAATTTCTGGGCGCGTTTTTCAAGGAAACCGTACAGCATTTAATGTTGGACAGTCCGTACGGTACGGCTGTCTGCACAGATTTCGAGGTGGCTGTGTGTTGGGTTTCTTCCAGTCATTTTCAAGCATGGAAAACGAGGAAGAGATAAGTTAAATCTGTTGGTTTTATTTTTGCTGATGTAATTTCCAGAAATTTAAGAAATAAGAACTCCCTCTCTCTCACTGGTTTTCCCCACATTGGGGTTTTTCCAGGGTCATTTGACCAAAAATCATTGTGTCATTAAATGTGTGCTTGCTGATATAATTTCTGAGTTTTTAAGACAGCCATTGAAAAAATTATTTATTTCATGTGTTTCAGTGAAATATCATTTTAATATTTAATGCATATTAATGTTTGCAAATTTCATTAATATTGAAAAAGGGCATTAAACATTTTGGAGTGATAAGGAGTGATTGAAACCGGGATTGGGATAAATTGCAGGTGTGAGAAAACACAGTAAAAATCAACAAGAAGGGGTTAAAGGACCAGAGATGTTGTAGCTGGAAAAAGTTAAAAGCAATAAATTATCCCTCTAGATGCTCACCTTGAGGTCCTGAGAGCAATGAAATGCTTCTACATAAAAAACCAAGGACCTTCAAAAAGAAAAACACATAATTGATAAATGTCTCTCTTGTTGGGGGAATGCATCTGTGGTGTCTTTTACTTTCCTTACACATGGCACTCAATGTGTTCCTAGCTTCAAGTGGCATTGTGGTGCTCTTTACTTTCCATTGCATATAGCACTCAATGTTTTGGACCATAATAAATTAATAGCAAATAAAAGGGCTTGGAAAAAGGTTGCATTGCAAACAAGGGATGCAACACACCCTCCACAAAGGCACCCATAAATGAGACAGTATGAGCCCTTGATATGTCTAGAACCCCATGCCCAAAGGTCATACCCCCATCCACCTCATATTCACTGCATGAATTAGAGAGGGTCTTCTTGGGAAACACTTCTTGACTTGGGGATTGGCCTACCCAATAGGGCACCATGACAACCCTCCCATACTTAAATTTGGAAAATTTTATAGGGTCTTTGAGCACTTGTTTAGTTTGAAAAGAGGGGACTTAATGCACATGTTTGGGTGGTTATTTCATTAAATGTGGCTTACTTGGCATGATACATGTGACTTGTGGACCCTTGGAGGGCGTACCTTTTGTCTTTGCAGGGCCTTGCTAGGTAAAAGCCAATCCATTGAGGAGTTATGCCATTTTGACCTTCATGAATGATTCATAACCCCAAGGATGGACACCATACCCCACAAGATGGGAAGAGGACCACAAAGCTCTTGTGCACATGAGGTGATGAATGTTGCCTTTGGAGGCATTTTTGACAGCACTAGAAGATGGCTTCATAGCCCTTTGCACCTAGATGTTGGCCTTTGGAGGCCTAGGACATCACCTCCTTAACCCTCGACGTCATGTGGAGGCTAGGATTTTGGTAGGCTTGATGGTACCGGACGTGATGTGATGTGTTTGAAGGAAGAAGATGCATGCCATGACACTCTAGCACATGGGAGCTTGGCACATGGCCTTTGGAGGCCAAACGATTTGTATCTTGAGGTTCAACATCACCCTTCCAGGCCATGACGTCACCCTTTTTAGGGTTTTATCTTATGTAATTTTTATTTTGTAAGTTGTAAAGGCAAATAAAGGGGGTCGGCCCTCTTTTAATTTGTTGTTGACTTTTTTATGTGGACAAATTGGTTTAGATGGCCTCATATAAATAGAGGCCATCTCATTTTCATTTTAGATAAGTAATGGTTTTCCATGCTATCTCTTGAATTAGGTAAGGCATTTCTGCAATTCTGTGTTTCTTCTTGATTTCAAGGTTATTTTGTCAAACCCTTGGAGGAGTATAAAGGTATACACCCTCCATCAGGAATTTCTCTTCGGTGTTATTGAAAAGGCTTAGAGGATTGCTACAAGGAGTAAAAAGGCTTACACCCTTGTAGCAAGACCTTGCTATGGTTTGATTACTTTAGGAAGTAAAAAGGCTTACACCCCTAGAGGAGTAATAAACCCTAGCTCTAAACAAGAGACTCCATAACCCAATAGATAAGGCACTAATCTATGCATTGGAGATTGAATATTGCTGCATTGGTAAATGTGAATTTTGAGATATTGAATTGTTCAATCTTGATCTAAACTCTATATTCTATTATCTCTCTTGTGCCCTAAGGGCATCTTGATTTCCCAAGTGATCTAGCTGCTATAATAGATATTAAACAACAGCCAATAGCGCTGCAGCAAACGCACTCTCTATCTCTTTTTTTACTCATTTTTCGACCGCTAGAATTTACTTGCAAGCAGTCATAATTGATCAATTGTCTAAAAGCTATTGTTTGCATGGCTTACTTGTTGATCTTAGTGGCTAGAACTTGCTTCTATAGCAAAAGTTTGCTACAGCCATAAGGTTGTTATAAATTTCTGCCAATAACACTTTTTAACAGCCCTCTCTTGCTATCAAAGTCTTGGTTTAAATATTGGAAGATTGTCTACTAATTGCTAGCTTAATTTTCCAACATCATACACTTGATTTTGATGTTTTAATTTGCAGTTGTCATAGTCTATTTACTGCTGATATATATATTTTCATACTGCTGCAATTTTGGGACAGCAAGGTTTCTTGCTGATTCCCAACTGGTTTTGAGGCTTGTATCGTAATATATTATCTTGTTTGGGCAAGTCTAATATTGTTTTGCAGGTACACAACCTTGGAAACCATTTACCAGCTCCTAAGACTCTTTCCCCAAGCCTCATTCTCATCCTTGACCTTGACCTATAGGGGTACTCTTCGAGCTCCTTTCTTCTTCCATCGCAACTCCCCTAGGGTCACCCGGGAAGCCTCCATTGTGTTGGACTTGTCCTTCACTAAAACGAGGGGACATCTATTGAGGTAACAGTGATAGGTGTTCCCAGTTGTGTCACATATTTGTGGTTTGGGTTGGGCTTTTCCCAAACTACAAACTCTGCGATAACATCTCCAAATCCGTACAATTGCAACAAAATTGATCCATAAAACCATTTCATACCAGCAGAAGTCAGGGATTAATCATCAATTCCAATATTTCTCCTCCCAATAGAACAAGGAAAATGGTGACCATTAGAAAAGTAAGCAACAAATTGGAAAAGTTAAAGGAACAATTCAAGCAACATAAGTTGGATGTAAAAGGAGACCCAAATGTCCTCGAGCAAGACATCTTAAATGAACTTTAGAAGAGTATTACACAAACCCGTGATGAAGTCAAGCAAGAGATCGCACAAAGCCATAAGAAATTATTGGCACACATACAATAGTTTTTTCCCAACCATCCGAGATCATGATTTACCCCATCCGTTCTTCCACCAAACTTGCCACACCAAGGAGACACAACGTCACCTAATCCACTTTTTTCACCCTTGAATGTTCCCCTACTCAATACTATCCCTCCACAATCGAACATAAATCAATCAATGCACAATGATGCAACAAGGGTAAAATCTGATTTGTTGAAGTTTGAGGGAAATGACAAACAAAACATTGCATGGATAAACAATGCGGAAGAAAATTTCAAAGTGCGTTCAAAATTACGAGAAAATCAAAATGGCAGACATGCACCTTGAGGGTATCGTATACGATTGGTACATGTGGTGGAAGTCCTTGACAATAATGTGTGCATTTCACTACCATACATTTAAAGACGAAAGCCAAAAATTGCAGAAATCAAGCGAGACGAAAGCCAAAAATCGCAGAAATTAAGCTTACCAATTCACATTCTTACCCCCTCATATAGCATGAGGATTTTATCTAGAATGAAGACCCTACCCAAGTAGGTTGCATTGGAGTATAAGGCTTTTAACTCATCCCTTACTATTGATTTTACTGGTCTCGGAGGTTGTTGTTTAGTTGTCAATATCTTTGCTCATTGCAAGTCGATGCAAGATTATATGATGGGGAACTATTGTGTATTGAGCGTGGATTTAGCTTGTGCAGACACTTTCCTCGACACTTCCTTTCTAACAGTTTATCTACTGACCACTCAGCTGGTCACTGAGGTGTCTTGAGTAGGAGTATCAGTTGCATATTGTTTGTTTATTATCCCCCCCTCTCCCCCAACTAGAGCATCTTACTTTCGAGATTACACGCAATGGTTTATGGAGCGCCTTGGTTAGATGAGGTGTATTGTCTCTATTATGGGGTTATCCATCAAGGTTTGTGGTTATAAAGAGAAGTTTTCCATTGTTGCATGTTACACCTTAGATTCACTTCAGTGGACCCTATATTTTTTCGCCAGATGTGGACCATCATATGGGCAGATTATGCACTTCATTGCATCATGATGAGCCAAAACTGTGGTTGTATTTGTGCTCTTGTATTGTGTTTGACCATGCTTAGATGTTTTATGTATTGGTGGGGAGCCTATGTGGTATCTCCAAACCCCTTGTGGTCGATCATGGCCCATCCTTTTAGTCCCCATTCCAAAATTGGCTTTGCTTTTATGGCTCTGGTCAACTACCCCTTGATGTTGGTAACTCTTCATCATGTCGATCATTTATGATCTATGTTGGTATGTGACCATCTTGGGTGGATCTACTAGGACACATGATCTAAGAGAGCTACTAGTATCTCTTAGTCATTTGTATACGATGTAAAAGTGTTTCTCTTTGTAGAGGTTGTCACACCTATATATAGCACAATTATTTTATGCCTAAGCATGGATCCATATCTTATGTATTCATCACACTTTGGCCATCTACTATCAAGGATGATTTTGCGGATCCTCCCTCAATTTCAAATTTCTTGAGGTAATCTCACATTTCTCRAGGCAATACATGTATCCCAAGGCACTGGCCATGTCCTTMKRGGCACATTTGGGCTATTATTGCATACATGGACATCCTCTACACATGCCACGTTGAAAATTCCAGAGCACGCTCCTATTTCATCACTTTTGGAGACGCTTCTTGCATGATTTGAGGGTCGACCCACAAGTGTGGGCTTTATGAYAGGCCATGGGGATGTTTTGAGTTAATTTGACTTGGAGGGGCACTTTCATGCAGTTGTGGAGGATCTTTGCTTGATATGAGGGCTTGGTCATACCTTATGTTAACTTYCAACACGCTCTGATACCATGTTGAACTGATCAATTCCCAGCACCTAGATACTTTACTACCTTGTGTTTTTCCTTGCTGAAAAATAAATTACAGCACACAGAATAAAATATATTGGTTGGAAATAAACAAAACAACGGAAGCAATCTGGAAACAAACTTCACACATGCACAGAGAAATTATGCCCTTCAAATCAGCTTTTCACTAATAATGACTCCAACCTTACAAGGGATCCGGGATCCCTTATTGGGAAAATGGCCCATTGAGGAAAAATACAAATTACAGCAAATCTGGCAACTCTGGCCCTGAAGAAACTCTCTACCCGATCTACCAAGATCTATCTGTTGGACACTCAGATTTGCACTAGATTTGCTTGGTGTTCCTCAAATCTACAAGATCAACTTGCTAGTACCTCAAATCTGCTAGATTTGCATGTTGATACCTCAAATCTGCACTAGATTTGTCCATCGGTACCTCAGATCTACTAGATCTACCTGTTGGTACCTCAAATCTGCTATACATGTTCGTTGGTACCTTAGATCTACACTAGATCTACCTGTTGGTACCTCAGATTTGTTAAATCTTCTTGTTGGTACCTCAAATCTGCACTAGATCTATCCGTCGGTACCTTAGATCTATTAGACCTACCTGCTAATACCTTAGATCTGCTAGATATGTCCGTTGGTACCTCAAATCTGCATTGGATCTGTCAGTCGGTACCTCGGATCTACTAAATCTGCACACCGATACCTCAGATATGCACTAGATTTGTCCGTTGGTACCTCAGATCTGCTAGATTTGTCTGTTGGTAACTCAAATCTACTAGATCTTTCTGTTGGTAACTCAAATATGCTCCCTAGAAATTTGTTCTTCGATTTCTTGTTGTTGGGTTTTCTTCTCCTTGTTGCACCACCTGCACTTTCCTCCTTTGGACTTGATCTCTAGATGAAATTCCTTCTTCACCTTTGTTGAGATCCCCTTGAATCACAGTCCTTCGTGACTCAAGCACTTGAACAAAAGTCCTTCTTTGCTCTTGTCCTTGATCCTCTCGATTAACAATCCTTTGTGACTTAACTACTTGAGCAAAAGTCCTACTTTGCTCTTCAAGTGGATGTCTTTCTCCTTCACCTAGCCTTGCTTTTATAATCTTGAGTTATGGCCAAATCAAATATAACATTAATCTCCAAAGTGATTAATGGTTGAGATTAGATCATACCTCACTTCAGATCAATGGCTAAGATTCATTTAATTCATTAATGTTAATAACATTAGCATTTCATTAAAGTAAACTCACTTCAATCATAAAAAGCACTGCACTTTAATGATTCCTTTAATTAAGGTAAATTACTAAGGTTGAAGGCTTTGGACGACTTCCACGCGTCTAGACACTTAGACCTTTGCGGAAGTACATGTCCGATGCTACAAACATCAACACCTTGGAGGTACCTTTTGAGCATTCCTTGAGCACATTTGGAGTCATCCACCTTTTGAGGCTCTTCTCCACCTTTTCATGATGTCGTTCCACTTGGAGGAGCTAGACTTTCTTGCATGGGAGGCTACAATATCATACTTTGAGGCCTTCTCATCACGTTTTCCTAGGAACGTTGAGCTAAAAGAGAAAATTGGCCCCCTTCTTTGTGGGAAGTCCCCCTCTCATGAGATTTTTATGTACATGTGGCATCATTTGATTATGTTTTGATGTAGTCTCCTTCCTTCTGTGGATGACAAGTCTTCTTTGTAATTCTCTTAGGCTAATTTTAGCGAGAAAGAAATAAAAAAGAATGAGAAGGATTTAGAAGCCTCCTCTATAAATAGAAGTTCCCCTCTCATTCCAAATTGTTTTGAATTGTTGGATATCATTTTGAAGACAATTAATAAAAGATCTACCTTCTGAGGTTTTGGTGTCAATTCTTGGAGTTCTCTCTTTCTTGGTTAATTTCTTGGTGAATCAAAGAAAAGTGTGAATGTTTAAAGGCTTCTACTAGCTAGCAAGATCGATCCATTTAAAGAGTTAATTAACTACTTGGAAGGAGGACATCTAGGTTATTTTCCCTTCCATCCTCCTTTGCTTGGTTTGGTAAGTGCTCAATCTCTTCTCTTGTTTTTCCTTTGGTTCCCTGGAAAGGGTTCTACGTAATTTATTCAAGCCACAATTGATCTTGTTGGTGAAGGTTCTTTCCCTTGAGTATCATAGGGTTTATGCTTAATTGTTGATCTCTAACCCTAAGGAGGCAAATCGACCCTATTGGATTGAGGTTTAAGATGTTATCTAACATTTTGTGGGCTGATTTACAGTATTTCTCAAAACTGGAAATTAAATTGCAGAAAGAAAAGTCATATTTGGTGAAACCCTAAGGCTAGGGTTTGGTGCTTCAAGGTGTCTTCTTACTCATACCTAGCCTCTACTTCATTTCTAGATCATTTACCAAACTTATCTTACATATCTAGAGGTGATTTTGATCTCTAATTTGCTTATAATTGTTTATCTTTTCCCTAGAGATCTATTTGGCGAATTCCAAGTGCTAACTTGTGAAACCATAGGGGGATTCACCATCTAATTTGCAAGTTCTTGTTTGGTTAACGCTTGTATATCTTTAGAACTTGTATCTAACACTTGTTTGGTTGTTGTTGCATAGAATACCTCTTGCCCATGTGGAAACATCCCCTTTACCATCTTTTACCACCCCTTTACCGATGGCGGTTGGAAGAAAAGATTGTTCAAGATTTGGAGCTAGCTTTAACCACTTGCCTTGATTTCGAGGAGCAATCCCAAAGAACAAGTTTCTCCTTTGATGTTTTCAATTCCCAAAAATATTTGTCTTCCTCAATCCCCATCATCAAGGATTTGCAAGACCGCATACTCTTCCTTGAATATCAATCTTCAAGTCATGCCTACCTTGAAAGATCTTTGGAGCCTTCTTTTCTAGGGCCTAATCATGATACTTTTATCGCTTGTGATCAAGAGATTGGATGTAAAGAGGATCATGATCATATCATGATGCTTAATGATAAACTAGCCTCCCAAATTTCAAATACTATTCTTGAACCTAATAAACAAACCCAACCTCAAGATCACATCTCACCCCAAATCTTTCATTCATGCGCATACAGTGATGAAGTTGATTTTGCAAAGGAAGACATTGATTTCGATCTTCTCTACCCTCTTTATGAAAAGGTTCTTTTTAATGATGTTACTTATGAAAGGTCAAATCAAGATAATGAGGTTTCTTATGATTTTATTGATACAGGCGATGAGTCCTCTTCTAAAGATTCCCATAAGGATAATCAAGATTTTACATCGCATAATTCTTTCACAAACCCATTGTTTCAATTCAAAGAGGTTGAGGAAATTAATAATGACATACATATCTCTCTTGTATGCATGGTTTCTTTTGATAATGATAGATTCAAAGGCATTCCTATGCATTTGAATCCTTTATTTTCTCCTTCAGAGCATGATAATTCTTTTCCTGATCAGGTGATTGTAGATGATGACCTGGTGATGCTTGCAGAGTTCATCCTTGATATTGAAACTTCTAACCATCATTCTAACATTATTGATGCTCGTACGTCAAGCCTAGAGCCCATCTTGTTGGTTGGCAGGTCCTACAAGATGGTGATCACCTTTTCTGGATCTTGATAGGCCCATTACCCTTGCCACATGCATTTGTTGGTTGGCAGGGTGATCAACACTTCTCATGCATCGTCTTTCAATTCATTAATCATTCATCTAAAGTAAATGATGCATTTCTCTGTGCAAAATATCATCCTACGTGAGTCCAAGAATGTTTTTTCTTTCCTTTTGTACATAAATAAAAAAAGGGGAAGGGTAAATTAGGTTTTAATTTCTTTAGTTTGATTTAAGTTTTGTCCCTCACTTTTTCTTTTGCTTTAGATTGTATGTTTATTTTCTCTTTTCTTTTGGAAGTCAGACTTGCTTGAACAATGATCATTGATTAAGAAAGGGTTCTGCATATTGTGATAAACCGATTAACCTTTTCTTTTAAAGACAGCAAGCTTGCAGATGAGCAGGATTGCTTGATTGTTTGCCAAAAACCTGTGCTTTGCTTATAACATGCTTACAGAGAAGGATACCCTCGTTTCAAGCAGACATCTTGTCCTTCCCAGTCTTCCTTCTTTCCCTTTCTTTGTCCCCGACATTTGAGAGAGCTCTTGCATACACATGTCACGGATGTTTAGTGCTACCCTTGGGTTTACCCTCCTGCACACATCTATGACAGTTTTTGAGTTCTTCAACCTTTTCGCATTTTCAAAATTATCAATTTGCTTATGTCCCTTCTGATTATACAACAGGACCAAACCCCCTCATACTAACCACTTTCCATGAGTTATTCCACGAAGTCTCGATCCATGAATCACTTGGCCTCCATCTTGTTTCCCCCTGTTGTATAATTTGGTTTACCTAACCCTTCCCCTTTCCTTCAAAGAATCAAAGGATCATAACCTCATTGTTTCAAACTTGCACACCAAGGTAAGCGACATGCATCTATTGGTTGGCAAATGTTGATGACCATTTTGGTCATCGGTTTCTAGCCGACAAAGCATTGCAGGCTTCCCCCTTAAATGAAATTGCTCGTGCAAAGTTTCGACCACTCTTATTAAAATTGGCGCAAGGAAGTTATTGTAGGTTTGACCTATCACTCATATGGCTTATTTTTTGGGCTCTCCACATTCTTAACCTTGCCGTTTCTGCACTCATAATCCAGGTCCAAATATATTTCTCGTACCTCTCTTTTCCTAGGTATTCTATCATGTCTTGAAGTAACGACCTTGGCATTCTACCATCTCAAAAGATAAAAATATATATTTTATATGTGGCCATCTTTTATTTCACGTCATTTAAAACCAAGAATTTGGCCTTCACTTCATTTCCAATTAGTCTACTCCATATTGTAAAGGCATCATATGATGTCCCATACCATCATGTAATAAACCTAACCTACAACTCTTTTATGTTAGTATATACCCTATCTTGTTTGCATTAAAAAAGAGAAAGTAAATAAAGGTTTTAAAAAATAGTGGAGTCAATGTCATTATTATTATATTCACATCCTCACTTTTCAAAACATATCTCATAATTCTCTCCATATTTTGATTATGACAAAAATCTCATACCATGCAGTTTCCTTGGAGTTATGCCATATCATATTATATGTTGGACTATGCAATGTCTTAGTAAATCGTAAAGTGTGCTTATATGTAATGGACTTGACATGACTATGCATTAAGTATCATGATCTCTACTCATTCTAAGGGCAGGAATTATATATGATATGTGATGATTCCAAGGATTTTCATAGCCCTGATCGTAACATATAACAAGGCGTTTTGATATATCTGGCGAAGTAAACAAGTGATACAAGTGATGTCATTATGGACATTCATACCAAGAAATGAATTCATTTCTTCACCTCAAAGATTATGTAAATGTTTTCTCTTCCTAGTCTGGCGCTAGAATATTGAGAGACTGAAAGTGGAACGGCAAATTTTATGAGAAATTGGTTGTTGTTGTTGGCTTGCCCTGTCGATGAGCTTGCACTGAGGAAACACATGACTCCACTGGACAACGATGGAAATTATCAGCATTCTCCTGGCCGCCCATGGTATCAAGAAACATAGAAGATCCACGATTGGAACAAAACTGCAAATTATCATAAAAAGATTGCTGCAACTTGAAAAGAGTTGTGGAAATGAAAGAGAAACGTTGTGAAGAGTGCAAAAGCGGATGAGATAGGATCTCTATTGATAATGTGAGAGAATACTTTCAAAGGAAAATAAAAGAGTTCGAGCAAATGAGTACAGGAATATAGAAGGTCATAATATTCGTGAACTGGTTGGATGAGAAGACTATCTTTCTTGGTTGATGAATGTGCAATATTCAAACACTTTGAGTAAAACGGATGCCCTGAGCGAAGCAACCTTTGATACCACATTTTGAAGACGCTGGAATCAATAGTGGCTTCATTTGTTGATAATCCAAACCTTCCATAAATGTGTACTCTCTTCTTGAAAAAGTTGAGCAAAGCGTCTATGCCCAGGACATGGCAATCACGCGAGATAAAGAATTCAATATTCCCACAGATTGGCTGCTTAATTCTGGTATCATGGACATGATTAAACTGCATATGTTCCATTGGCAAGGGTTACATCAGAGCTAGATACAGTTTTTAATACTCCACGATAAGAAGCCAATTAAAGAGTTCTTACGTTTGCGAAGTGTACGTTTGCATTTCGAGTTCCTCAGTTTGTTGGAGGTTAACGCAGAGAGTATGGATGTCATAAGGCGGTGAGTCAAAATTAATAACTTTACATCCGCTAGCCCTATGAACTTAGCAGCGCCCTGACTAGGCAGGTTCCTATTTGATGCCTCCAAATAATCTCAGAGTTTATAATCCTGAATGAATCGCCAAGATATAGAGACAAGAGAACAAAAGGAGATGACCCTGAAAATTATTGATCCAACATCTTCACAGACCTTATACAACAAGATTGATTATATTGTCGATCAAGTAAGCAGTCGGACTAAGATTGAAGAAGTAAATAGAGATGAGGGACATCATATTACTCATATTTGTGGCATAGTATTTCTTTATAGCATCTACCTGCAAACAAGGTTACCGCGTGCAAGTTCATTATTGGGACGATGTAGTGAAAACTGATACTTGGGTAACTGGATGAAAAAGAAGAAGTTATGGCATTGCACGAGCTTCCAACAACTTGGTTATGATAAACGGAAACACCAGTAGATTGTCTAATTTCCAAGCAGCGAAATATATTCATTAACCATAGCCAATGCTCATAAAAATTCACCAAATTCCAGCTATTATAAGCCCCTCCAAATTATGATAGTTAAGCTTCATTTGGTGCATATACGGGAAATTTATTATGAATACTACTCGATTAAATCCCAAATGGTTCGTTTAACGACTTTAACTGTTGGAACCACCTATCTGAAGATATAAAATAAACAACAAGCGGCCAACACAAAAAGAGGAGGAGGAAATCATGAGAGGTATGCTAGGAGCATGAGAGAGTAATTTATTTGTCTTTTCATCATTCATCCTTACAGATTTCTCTTTGGATTTGATGAATTCTGGATAGCAGGAGTGCCTCACAAAGTATCAAGAAAGACTTAGCAATGGAAGTTGATGGCTTCTTTGAGGTAACTTGTACATTTGTTTAAGTTTGCTGCAATTTGTCTATGTGCTCATGGCTAACCAGTTTTTCTCATGTGCAGATGAATACCTTGAAGACTTATTGATCATTGTTCAAGCATGTCTCTTCTTTGTTAATTTTTGTTTGTACTTGGCTATTCTCGTATGAGTGAAGAAACCATCTTGAGTAGTTAGAGTTTCACTCAGGGTCCAGATCTTCACAGAGGTCCGAAAGCTCCAAGAATTTGAGAAATCTGTGAGGGTTTCGTTAATAAAGATCATTTTTTCTCTTTGGATATTGTTTCTATTTTATTTCTTGTTATTTCACACGGATTTTTAAAGCAAATAAAATAAAATCTTTCAAATTTCACTTCACGCAAGTGTACATTCTTTTCCTTAATTACAATTATAATATTTCTTAGTTTTATTTATTTAACAACAATATATATTAAAGACAAACAAATGAACAAATCACCCCTCCTAAATATTAATTTTCTTTTATTCGTTGTACAATCATTTACTTTTGTTTTTAAGTTTATTATTTGTCTTTAATTATATCTGTATATTATTCATTTACAAACCTAATTTGTTAATATAGCAGCTAATTCAGTTTCATTGCTTAATTATATTTCTTTTCTTTTGATTAGTTGGTTAAATATTAACACCTTATTTTTCTTTTACTCATTCGTTAACTTTGTCATACAACAATTAATACACACATGTTAACATTAACTTTTCTTTTAACTTTTGTTTAGTTTTTGTAAATATTTCTTTTCCTAATAATTCATTTAATTTTATTTACAAAACCA
Source organism: Picea engelmannii (assembly GCA_009831015.1). Lineage (NCBI taxonomy): Eukaryota > Viridiplantae > Streptophyta > Pinopsida > Pinales > Pinaceae > Picea > Picea engelmannii. Next base: position 76,319 of record ML802789.1, read on the forward strand.
ATAAATATTATAAGAGTCAAAATATACAAAAATAATAAAACACAAAGTTAAATATTGAAAAGCACAAGACAAAGGAATTCATGCTTGGGATTTAGGTTATAGGAGACTTAGCCTAGAGTCTAGTGTGTTTTCTTGTTGGGGCTATGAACCTAGGGTAACATTCTTGTCTCTTCCCGCCTAGCCCCACGGGAGGTCGGGATATTGGTGTTGGGGACTCATTAGTCCCTCGACATCAACAACATAAAGATTGATGGTGAGAGACAGGAAGAGATGGTGCCTTCTCCCCCTCACCATCGAGCAGTTCAGAGGAACACAATTGAGCCTATTGATCCAATTGATCTCGTTGATCTTGTAGCTCCAGTTGATGTTCCCAAAGATATTATAGTAGGTTGGAAGAGACCTACATGGGTTCGCCAAACTCTGCAGGAGACAGAGGACGAGCAACTCATCATGGTACCTTCTGAGAGAGCAAGAGACCTCAAAGATATTCGTGCTATGCCACGGCCCACAGCTATGAGCCACATCATTGATTCTAATCCTTCCTGTTATGAGGAGGCATATAGTCAACCAGTATGGAGAAATGTCATGATGGAGGAGTATTAGTCCATCATGAAGAATGATGTGTGGGATATTGTTCTGAGACCTGAGGGGAAGTTTGTAGTGACTTCCACGTAGATCTATAAGATCAAACACACAGCTGATGGGAGCATCGAGAAGCACAAAGCGAGATTTGTTGCTAGAGGATTCTCTCAGGTTTATGAAGAGACATTTGCTCAATACACTTCTATCCGGACGATTATTTCCCTTGCAGCATCCATGGGTTGGAGACTACATCAGACGGATGTAAAGACAACCTTTCTCAATGGAGAGATTGAGGAAGAAGTATACATCAAGCAGGGAGATGGTTTCGTGATACATGAGAAGGAGTCTCATGTGTGCAGGTTGAAGAAGGCCCTGGATGGACTCAAGCAGGCACCTCGAACTTGGTATGCGAGGATTGATGGGCACCTGATGCATTTGGGCTTCAGCAAAAGTGTTGTTGATCCCAACCTGTACTACAAGACTGTTAATGGTGAGTCCCTAATTTTGGTCCTCTACATTGACGATTTATTCCTCAACAATACAGAGAGCCTTATTGTTGAATGCAAGTATGTGTTGGCCTCTGAGTTTGAGATGAAGGACCTTGGTATGACGCACTACTTCTTGGAACTAGAGGTGTTGCAAAGAATTGATGAGATCTTCCTGAGTCAGGGGAAGTACACAGTTGAGATATTGAAGAAGTTTGGGATGTTGAACTATAATCCCATGGCTACACCAATGGTGACGAATCTGAAGAAACTAAGTGTGTCTTCTTTCAATTCTGACGAGATTGATCCGACCCTGAACAGAAAGTTGATTGGATCATTGATGTATCTGGTTAACACCAGACTAGATATTTTTTTTGCAGTGAGTGCACTTAGCCAGTTTATGCGCAAGCCGAGACAGACACACTGGATTGTTGCGAAGCATGTGTTGAGATACCTGCGAGACAGAGTTGGACATGGTCTGAGATATACTTCCAGTATTGACATGAGATTGCAGGGATATACTAACTATGATTCGGCAGGGAGCACAGTGGACAGGAAGAGCACCTCTAGGTGTTGCTTCACTCTGGGATCTGCCATGGTTTCCTAGTGTAGCAAGAAACAGACTTTTGTGGCTTTGAGCACCGCAGAAGCAGAGTACATTGCATTGAGTGTAGCAATCCGCGAAGCAGAGTACATTGCATTGAGTGTAGCAATCCGCGAAGCAGTGTGGCTTCGCAAGCTCCTCGCAGATTTATTTGGACATGTGATGGATTCCATCGTTATTCATTGTGATAACCAGAGCTGTGTGAAGCTCTCAGAGAATCCAGTGTTTCATGATAAATCGAAACACATTGAGATCAAGTACCATTACATCTGAGACATGGTGTAGAGGAAGGCAGTACTGGTGCAGTACCTTCCTATAGATGAGCAAGTTGTTGATGTTCTTACCAAGCCTCTTACCCAAACGAAGTTCGAGTACTTTGTGATAGACCTGGCACGACAGAGAATGCCTCCCTCGCTGAGAGGGACTGTTAATGCTTGCATCTTCCTAAGACATTCCCCGGATCGTACTCCTCTGTGACTGAGTTGAGTTGATCTATGAGGACACTTATCTGAGAGGGATAAGTGGGTTTTGGGCTTATAGTCCAAGGTCCCTTGTGGAGAGCACATGAGGACATGTCAAGGGAGTTGACCTTGACGTCACACACTATGGGGAGTTGACCCTACTATTTCTAGAGGGAGTAGCCTCTAGAAGTCCAAATCGTACTACTCTGTGACTGGGTTGAGTTGACCTGTGAGGACACTTATCCGAGAGGGATAAGTGGGTTTGGGCTTATAGCCCAACGTCCCTTGTGGAGAGCATATGAGGACACGTCCCTTGTGGAGAGCACACGAGGACGCGTCAAGGGAGTTGAACTTGACGTCACACACTATGGGGAGTTGACCCTAGTGTTTCTAGAGCGAGTAGCCTCTAGAAGTCCACATGGGAGTGCCATGTGTGACAAAGGTTTTGCTACAATGCACCAAGTAAGCATTGGGCGGACCTTCTCCTAGATTGGGCTGTAGACCAAGGGAGATAGGATGCATTTATCACAAAGGTGTACATGTGGTAAATGGGCCCAGGTGTAGTCCTTCCTTGATCATGACAAGGAATAATATGGACTCGAGGTGCTTGAGGTGATTTCCACGTGTCAGCTAGCAGCAGGTTGACATTCACTCATAAGGGTGTACCTATGGTGAACAACCCTGGTGCAGTCTTTGTCCTAGTCATATTTATTTGACTAGGAATTACAAAGACTCGAGATACTAGATGCTATCACATGTGGACCCAGAGTGAGCCTGATCTCAGAGAGAGTCAGTTGACTCAGAGGGAGAGTCGTAGGGGGAGTTTCTCCTCAATTCAGGTGGGAGAGAGACATCTCCAAGGACTCATAGACAAGTGTCGTGAGTCTAGGGAGAATTTTGTATACTTCAGAGAAAAGCTTCATATGATGCATAATATCTCCCTCGTTGAGAGGGAGTGTTGATGTTTGGACAATATCGGGAAGACATTCTCCTAGATTAATAATTAATAATATAATTATTGATTATTAAATAAATATATAATAAGTAATAATAACAATAAATAGTTATTGATTATCCAAGGGACGCATCCTTTCATGGGCAGTCACCATATGTTCTCTATATATGGAACACTCATCATTGTAATAATGCATCGAATATACAGTATTATCTCATATAGAAAAATCAACAATTCGATGGAGCAATATTGAACTACCCTACATGTAAAAAGGAGCTTTATGCCTTAGTTCAAGCAATGAAGAAGTGAGACACTATATGTTGGGTAAGGAGACCATCATCCATACTGGCAACCAACCTTTATAAAACGTTTTGGCTCAAAGTAAACTCTAGTAAGTAAGACACTATATATGGATGGGATGTCTGCAACAATTTCATCTAGTGATTAAATATAATAAGGGCACAACCAAAGTTCATTGATTTTCTATCCAAACCTCTAGCACCAAAGAATATAGCTCTGGGAGTCATTATGCACATGTGGTCATTCACCCATGAAGCATTAAAAGAAGAATATGCGAAAGACAAGGAATTGAAGGGGGTGTATCAACAGCTACAAGGATAAAACGAGCAAACATATGTTGATTACCATCTCCAAGATGGATTACTCTACAAGATGTGGAAGCTTTGTATACCAAAGGAAGAAAGAAGAAAAGAGTACAATTGATAAGGGAGGCCCACTCCTCTAAGGTTCCTGGTCATTTTGGTGTCAAGAAAACTATCCTAACTTACAAAGTTATGTTTATTTGCCCAAGATGCAAGAAGTAGCTAGATTTATCAGAGTTTGTATTTTATGTTGTGCCAACATGCCTAGTAACAAGAAGCAAGGTCAACACAGTGCACTTACAGTCCCTACAAGGCCATGGGAAAGCATATCTATGGACATTGTTGGTCGTTTTCCTAAGTCGATAAAAATGTATGTGTTAGAATTAGGGAAGTAAACAGAAAATTTAATGTCCTTTAAAATTCTGTTAGATAGAACAGCAAAGATCTAAAATTCAATCACTTTTTAGTGCAGAAAAATAATGCAATATGAACTGGAGTTTGTCAGATAGTCAGATCAATATTAGGAGAAAAAAATTTGAATGTAAACAGCAAGAATAGCGTGCACAATGTTCAGATCTATAATTCTGTTCATAAGCAATGATTAGATAAACATTAGATAACAGATCTAATCAAGTAGATCTAACAATATCTGAGCAGTTAAGCAAGTAGATGGCAGATCTAACAAATAGATGACAGATCTAACAATAGATAATAGATCTGAGCAGTTAGGTAATAGATCTAAGCAAGTAGATG
>ML802789.1:84363-114273 GCA_009831015.1 Picea engelmannii
GTTTTTTTGTGACAAACAAACTTGTTTGACAATTATAAAAATATTTAATTTCGATAGGATAGAATAAGGTAATCCATTTAGGATGAAATAATATTATATTGAGTAAAATGTATAAGAATGAGATGTGATATTACAATGACAATGAGGGCCTTATATACCCACGCAGGGGTTCCCTTTCATTAATAGACATGCCTTTTGGATAAGGCATGTTTTTTCATTATGATCTATTAATTATTATTTATTTATATTTATATATTTTATAAATTTATGTTCGTTACATTTTTCCAGACAAGGAAGAGGTCGTAGGTGTGAGGAAGGACAGTCACACGTGTGAAGAACGACAATCACACATGTAGTACGAATATGCAGCACGTGTGAGGGAAAACAAGACGCACGTGTGAGGGTATAGCTAATCAGGTAGGACCGTACAACAGGGTGACATCAGCAACCGTACACCGGGGTGACATCAGCATGGTTGTACAACAGGTTTGCAAGTTGGAAGGGTTTTTCCAGAAATTTGTTGAAGTTGTAATTTGTTGGGAGGACTGTTTTTGTCCTCATAATTTCTCAATCAGAAAAATTTACAGAACAAAAATTTGTGTCTCTTGTGCATGGATGTTTTTCTCTTTGATCTTTGTGCTTCCGCTATAATTTTTTCTGCCAAAATTTCACTGTAAAATTATTCAGTGATAAACAGCCCTACTTTATTGTTTGAGGTCACTTGGAAGTAATTTTCAGATCTGAAATTAAATACATTGACTGCCCAGAAATTTGACATGGAATCAAAGCATATGCTCTAGAGAGAGAGGGAGTCATCTCTTGAGACACAGTTGCTGCAGATTTTTGTTGTTGCAGATTTGTGTGGTTGCAGAGTTTTTGTTGCTACAGAATTTTTTTGTTCTAGGCAGGTCACAATGGTGAGCACTCTGATGTGACCACTAATTTCCGGGCGTGGAAGGCTAGGCTCCTCTTACTCTTGGAAGAGAATGATCTCAAAGATTATGTTGAGATAGTGATTTCAGATCCCAATGATCCATAAGAATTGGCAACCCATAGGAAAAGGGCAATGAAGGCCAAGCAGGTGTTGTTGGATTCTGTGAAGGATCACATGATTCCTCATATTTCCTAGAAGAAGACAGCAAAGGATATGTATGATGCTTTGGGGGGCTTATACCAAAGCGGGAATACAAGTTGGAAGTTGACTTTGAGGCATCATCTCTGATCAGTTGAGATATCCAGTTCAGATACAGTTGCTAGCTACCTCATGAGGATCACTCAGATTTGTGATCAGCTTGTAGCCATTGGTGAGGCAATTGATGACACAGAGTTGGTGAATGTGGCATTGAATGGTTTTCTCGGATCTTGGGAACCATTTGTGCAAGGGATTTGTGCACAAGAGAAGTTGCCACCATTTGACAGACTATGGATCGATTGCATCTAGGAGGAGGCTCAAATAGAATCCAAGAATGGAAAGCAGAGAGGTATCGATGATGAGAACATGGCCCTAGTTGCTCACACTAGGAAGGGAAAAAGAAACGGTTTTCCAAGGAGAGAGGCATCTCCAGAACAAGGGAAGAGGAAGGACCTTAGCAAGGTCAAGTGTTTGGTTTGTCATACACTAGATCATTATGCTTCACAATGTCCATAGAGGAAGAAAGGGAAAGGGAAGCAACAGGCATCATCAGCTGAAGTGGATGAGGTTGTAGACTGGCTTCAGAGGGAGTTCTTATTAGTCTCTGCCCTTTCTGGTACAATTTCTAGTAGTGGGACTTGGTTGGTGGATAGTGGAGCCACATGTCATATGACAGGAGCACGGGAGTTGTTTGAGAGCTTCACAGAGTTTGACTCGGATTTGTATGTGGAACTTAGAATGGGTTCCAAGCATGTAGTGCAGGGATCTAGAACAATGTCACTCTAGATGTGTTGAGAGTGACAAATGTGCTATGGGTGCCAAAACTCAGGAACAATGTGCTCTCAGCGTCAGCGATTGAGAAGAAGGGATTTGATGTAGTGTTCCAGGATGGATAGGTGTTGTTCAAACCCAGAGGATCTAGCTCAGACACAGCAGTGGTTCTTGGAGTTAGAGAGAGCAACTTGTATAGGCTAAAGGACCAACCTATGCGATCTATGGCAAGTAGCAAAGTGATAGTGAACAAGGAGCATGTAGCTTCAAAGGTTGTACGAACTCAGAGGGAGTCAATAGGCTCAAAGGGAGAGTCGGTCGTTCAGAGGAAGTCAACCTTCAGGTTCATATGGGAAAGAGGAGTCTTCCAAGACTGTCAAGAACGTGTCATGGGTTGAGATGGCAAGGCAAGATGCTCAAAAGCGAGATGCTTCTAGAAGAAAGGTGTCTTCAAAGAAGGGTCCAAGTCATACAATAGGATTTGCTTATGTGTCAGAGGGAGCAGTTGTGGTAGTGGATCCAGTGTGGAAGGCAGACCCACTTCCAATGTGGGAGACAGAGCTACTTCCAACTAATAGTGGATTGAATACCTCCCTCACTAAGAGGGAGTGTTGATGTTTTGTAGCATCGAGAGGTATTCCCACATTGGCCTTAGTGTTGGACATGTGAGAATCTTTGTTGGCACTCACATTGCATTTTTTCATTTTGTGAAAACCCATTGTAAATTGCAATGGGGCTTGGTTGGGGCTTCACACCCACATGGAGGAATAAACAATTCTAATTTAATGTTGAGTTTAAAAGGGGTTCCTAAACTCACTCATTAGACTCCTATAAAAGGAGAGGCAATGTGAGGAGACACTTATCACATCTCAATGTGACATTATGGAGTTGGCATAAGTGAGTGAGCACTTGTGCCAAGGAGATTGGGAGGCAAATTTCAGCAAAGGGAGATTCTTCACTTTGGCAAATCTGACCTAGGGTTTTTGGACTTTCTGTTTTTTTTATTTTTCCAACCAAGGAGGAGGCCGCACGTGTGAGGAGGTCGCATGTGTGAGGAAGGACGGTCGCACGTGTGGTATGAACAGGCAACACGTGAGGGAAAATTGGTCGCACATGTTCTACAAACAGGCCGCAATGTGCGGGAAAACATGTCGCACGTGTGAGGGTACAGTTGATCAAGCAAGACCATACAACAGGGTGATGTCAGCAGTCATATAGCAAGGTTTTTCCACAAATTTGCTAAAGTTGTATTTTTTTGAGAGGACCGTTTTTGTCCTAAGAATTTCTCAATCAAAAAAATTTATAGAACAGAAATTTGTGTCTCTTGTGCATGGATGTTTTTCTCTCTGACCTTTGTGCTTCTGCTATAATTTTTTTGTCATAATTTCATTGTAAAATTATTCAGTGATACTGATAACAGCCCTAGTTTACTGTTTGAGGTCACTTGGAAGTAATTTTCAGATCTGAAATTGAATGCATGGATTGCCCGGAAAGTTTGACAATTTTGGGTTCAATTGGGCACATGCCAAATCATATTGGGAATGCTAGGAAAATATTTAAGCATGTGCAAAATGAGAATGTCCATGGTTTAGCCCCCTTCCTCCAGTGAACACACACCTGCACTACTTTCGAATATGCAAAAAGGTTGTTAGACTAGACTTGTACACCTCTCCCATTGATTGAAATGTTACTTTTCAATTCCACACCTACATTATATTTTCTCCATATGTCATCTTTCTATTGTTGTCTAAACCTATAGCTTAAAGATACCTTATGATGCACTGTGCTCTCCTTTGATGTATTGTTCATGATACAATCCCCAATACCATCGATATCTTTCAACCTTCCCGATACCTTTCAATCTTTTAAAGAATAGAATGTTTTGATAATTGGTGTTCCCTCCCTTGAGGCTTTGAAAGTAGGTATGTGTTGCTTTCATTTCTTCTTCCATTCCATTGTTACCATATGTATGTTCTGTGTTTTTGTTAAAACTTTATAGTGTAAGATATAATGGTCATAATTACGTCTGAGGCATACTTTAAACTATAATAAAGTCTTAGTTAGTGTCTTTATAATAAAACGATGTAATTATGAGTTAATAGAGGTAGTCAATAAAAGATTAGTTAGTCAAGAGTTAACTACTCCTCTCTCCCACTATGTAATGAGACATTGGATCTCTCAATAATGAATCAATGTATTCACTCTCTTTTTCTATGTGCATTCCTATCTATGCTCTTGTGTGTGTAAAAACTGACATGGTATCAAATCCATGGTGAGGAGAAGCCGAGGAAGTGGGTGAGGGAGCTGAGAGATTACTATGATCGGAGAAGGTATGAAGGGAATGCTAACACACACACACAACTTGGATAGAAGAGCAAGTTGACCAAACAAAAATGATAATTAGATAAATTATTTTGAGTCTTCTTGAATAGCACAATTTTAAAATTGATCAAATTAATATTAATAAAGTCGTCATTAGAAAATTTGATATGAAATTCATTTAGATCTAATTCAAACAACCAAAAGGAGAATCCCAATAAAATTGCAGGGTTGTTATTTTGTGTGTTATTCGTTGATACACAAGCCACATCTTGTTGTGATTAGGGCATTATTAATATAAGTGATATAAACATGCAATTTCCAAAAGTCATTCTCCTAACGAACCTTTGTTAGCCGCCAATATGAGGTAATCTTCGATTGACAAAAAGGGGAAGCCACCTAATATGTGTCTATGACGAATGGTGAATTGCATTCATGTTTCATGAGATTATATGCCCATAGTGTATGCCTGTGAGAAGTCATTGGCCATGACCAGTGAAAAGAATCAACACCTGAATGGGACCACAAGGAATTGCAAAAGGATTTACATTGAAAGGACATGAATATCCATTGTGAGGGGATTCGTCATGAGGGGAGTAGCCATTTATGCAAATTGAAAAATGTGTGAAGACCCCTAGTCGAAACGTCCAAATGACACAAGATAGGAATCGGGATTGAGTCAGAGGTCGTCTACCTCAGAAAATCAACAGAGTTGTGATGATGAGCATAGTCAAAACCTAGTCAACGAACAAAGTCACGAGGATATTTCCATCGGGCACAGGGATATTACACGAAATCATGGGGATTTTGAAGTGCATTGTACCTATGAAATCACGAAGAGACTCATATTCCTTAGCAACAAGAATCCATTCAGTGAAGAGTGACATCGTGAACAGACTCATATTCCTCAGTAAAGGAATCCAATGAATGAAGCGTCGACCTGGTGAGTGAAACTTACATGTAGTGAGTCAAATGTAACAAGAAGGGAGTCGACCCGGTGAGAGCAAACCAAACACAAAAGATGTATCTGTAGAGGAGATAGCACAGTAAGTTTTAATGATACATTGCTTCCCAGTTGTATTCAATATTTAATTCTTCTTTGAGTAAAGAAATCTCTCAATGTTTAATTTATCAAAAGTGCTTTGTTGAGATTATAGCAATAAGGCAATGATTTAAGTTTTTCATTGTTTGAATCCATAATTTTTCAGAATTAGATCTAGTTGTTCCTTTGGTGTGTGGGGCACTAGTAGGGTTGTCAAACATTTAGTTATAGTAGCAATTGAGAATTTTCTTTATACCTTAGAAAAATGGTGGGTCTATCCAATATCATTTTGGAAGGCAATCAGAATAACAGCAAAAATTTTACCACTTCTAGACAAAGAATGCTCGTGATTTTTTAATACAGTGCTTATACAAGATTTCCTTAGGAAATGATGCATGAAGTACAATAGATGAGGATGCTTGAGCTAAGTTTGATGCTAGAAATTGAGAGGTTGTGATGTTCATCAAGCTCTTTGTGACTGGTTATATGTTGCATGAAGTGCAAGACTATGATGATGTTTTCAAGTTTTGGGAACGTTTGAAAAGCATGCATGAGATGTCAAATAAAGGTAGAACTTTATTCCTAAAACAATTTATATTTTCAATGAATAAATAGTGATACAAATCACTTCAACGCCACTTATTGAAAATCACAGACATCAAAGATCACTTAAAAGCAATAGATTGAAAGATTTAAGAAATACATATGGTAATTGTTGTCGCCTTTGTACACACATGGGTTACGTGGAAGAAATCTTCAATCCACTTGGTGTGTCCTTGGGGGCAAGTCTCGAGTCAAGGTGATGTCACCTGATCCTCGACTCCTCCGTCTAGGCCAACTCCTAGTGAAGCCAAGGGGGGTAGTCTCTAAAAAAATATACTAAGGCTTGAACTAATCTAAGTACAAGAAATAAATCTAGGAGTTTATTGCAACAAAGACAACTACAACAAAAGTAACTCTACACTAGCAGCATATGTCGTTGATTCACAAAATAATAGCTTATGGAGATAGATAATCAATTAAGGAAATATATTCAAAGGATACAGGTGCTTGCAAGTAAAATAACCATAGACAAAATAGATACTTCAAGATAAAGTAATGATTTGCAAAAGCGAATACTTGAAGCAAATGGCTTCTTAAAATATAGAAAATTAGACCAGTGCCAATTATTGAGATCGTGTGTTATGTTGTTGGAAATGTAGAGTACCCTGTGGAGATTTCTTTTAGAGTTTTATTAATGTTCAAATACGATTTTATTGCATGGAAATAAAACTATTCTAAATGTGGCCTCTAAGAGGATATTCCTTAGGGTGGAGGTTGATCTTGTTGAATATCCAACAGGGAGAGTATCCCTATGGTTTCGCACACAAGCTCAAGAGAATGTGGGAGATCCGACAAGGAGAACCTAGATCTCAAAGTTCCCACCGGATTTCTTAAACAAACTCTCTTACGTTTCCACACAAGAAATAATTCTTAAATATTGTCCTACTAATCTACTCCACACTAACCAGCGCAGTTCTGATGAGTTCCCCAAGTCGAGCTAAGCTCGCAAGGGTTCAGAGCATACACCAGGAGCCGAGGGGAAATGTTTATTTTAAAAGAAAAATAAAAGACTGAAAATAAATTGCAGAAAGTAAATGTTTTGCTAATTACTAAAATCCGCACTATCCAGCCTCTTTTCGGCACTAGTCCTACTCTGAGGAGCAGAGGATTGGTTTATTTGCCAACAGAAAATAAAATGTTGTCTAATTACTACTGTCCACACTGACTAGCCTCTTTACAGAGGCGCTGAGGGGATGGGTTTATTTTCCAAAAGTAAAATGCAAAACTGAAGATGAAAGCTAACTAAACAATTAAAGATTATTGTCCCAAAAAAAAATCTAATCTATGTGAATGTTGTTGTTGTGTTTTAAGATTTTTTAATGATGAAAAGCAAATGGAATGAAATATTAAAGAAAAATACACAATCATGCCACAAGACACCACCCCCCTGGGGGGGGAACGCAAATGGGGCAATGTGTAGCCCCCTACTTTATTGCCTTGGTTACAATGGTCTCTTTTTAATGAGACTTTGGATCCTTATAATGATGGATCAAAGAGGTTTACAAGTTTACAAAATGGTTTAGGAAGGTATAAGGTGCTTCTGGAAGTCCCAAATGCTCCTCATCCACCAATTTTTGACAGAATCTCCCCTTGTTTATTCAATGACCTGCAAAAAACAGGAAAGTACTCGTGCCAAAAATGCTGCAAAACAACTTTAGAAAGTGCCTGCAAAAAATGGTTAAGATTGCACAAGAATCTATATAAAAATTCTAAGTAAACCTACACTAAACTTAGCAAAAAGAAGCCTAAATAAACAAAGAAAGAGAGCCTTTTCTTCATGATATTACCTGATGTCCTAAGTAAATAATGTCAACAAAGATGCCCAAATTTAGAGTTTAAACAATTTGAAATCAAACTACCTTTAGCTTAAAAAATTTCTTTTAAGGATAGCCAAAAGATAGAAACTAGCAAGTTAGATCAACTCTATGAATAATACTTTTGCAAAATGAAATCTAAACTACTTGCTTTTATCATGCAAACAGAGTAATTTATGGATTTAACTTTGAAATAAGAACTTTACTTTGCATGTATTTGAAGTAACCCAAGAGTAGAAGATTTAGAAATTGAGAAAAAAGAGGAAGAGAAGTGCTTGAACTTCTTGAAATCTTGGGCAAAATGGAGTCTTGTTGATGGACCAAAGTGGGATTATGTCTTTCTTTAGATCTTGAAGGAAAAGGCAAGTGCAACCAAGCCCAACCTCCTCTTCAAGTGTGAGAACCTGCAATAATTAGAGACTTCTTGCCAACAAACTATTAGTAGAATGGTGCTACCTACATAAAGTGCTTCATAAAAACATAAACATTAACCAAAATGGATGTCTTATAAAACATTCAAATGCAAATAAGCAATAAGATTATTAAGCAACCTAACTCTTCTAATCTTATCCTAGTTGGAGATAGCTCCACTTGAAGGCCACTAACTAACAATTGAAACAAGAGCACAAAAGCAAAATTTACCTCACAATTAAGCACTTGACATAGATATTCCACACATGAAATTTGACACAACAATGTAGCCTCCAAAGCCTTTTATTCCAATTCAAAGAGATGATACAATAAGCAATTCTTCCCAAGCTCCAACTAGCTTTGCAAAGGAGAGATTGCATCAATATATAGGGAGAGGGGCGCACTTCCCAAGGAGGGAGGCCGCACCACTTGGAGAGCTAAAGCTTGCCACGTGTGATAGCAAAGGCTTCCACCTCTCTCAAAGTTCTCACAATCTGCCACACGTGAGGATTAGGTGGAGAAGGAGATGCCACATTTCAAAAGTTTGGTTTGCTCTCTCAGAGGTCTGCCACCTCTCTCAAAGAGGGCGCACCTCCTCTTGGCCAATACTCCAAACTCAAGCTTGCACTCCCTCAACTCACCCATAACTTAAACATATTTGCCAACAAGCTTTAGTTAACTCAAAGCAAGGGTGAGTTGACTGGAAACATGTCCCGGACATGTTTCCCAAAAACTAACTTTGCTGATTTTTCCTGATTTTTTATGTCTTTTTTCACTTTTGTGAACAAAAATTAATTTTTTAGTGATTAAAATCACTAATTTTACTCACAAAAGTGAGTACTTCGGTAAAGTGGGTGCTCTAGGTCCAAAACTGAGTACCCTCAAGGCATATAATGCCTCCTAGTGCCACTTTTTTAATACATAATCAAATTACAATTAAAATAACCCTTTTTACGGGAAATTATTTATTAACTGAAAAACTTTAAAAAACCTAAGGGGGACTTAGCACATTTCCATAAGACTCTAGGCTAATGCTTAGCGTGGTTATATACATAAGACTCTATACTTAGACAACACCCAAGACATACCCACTAGGACAATTACTCCAGCTTTAGAGGATATTGAGTGAAAAAACTCGAAAATTATAAATTGCTGAAAAAAGCAAAATATAATTAAGAAGTGAAAAAAACACTCTAGAGTAATGTACTAATGTATAGGTCTCAGATGGCTAAGCCTTTTACAAAAATCACATGCTTAAGTCATTCTATTACAATTCCCCGTAGGATATGGAAATGTGGTAAAAAGTTGAAAAAGAGCCATAATGGTCGGCTGGACTTCTAACTCTGAATTTTGAACAAGTAGGTGTTCAATCTTTGGCGGCTCATCTGCAAGTCCATCCTAGAGAAACTTGGTGGATAACAGTAACAATTCATTGAAAATCCTACCGCCTTCATATGAAGCCTTTATTGAAACATTAAATATAACTTCTAGAGATGTTGATCTGACATTTGTCAGTGGAATAATAAACTTTTACAGAGGGATAGGTCATGTAAATGTATACTTGAACTTAGCATTGAAAGAAAAGTTCAAAGGGAAAGGAAACCATGAAGATGCCAGCAAAAGTGTTGATTCGGATACACAAAACCTAGGAAAGGTATAAAGTGTTTTTATTGTGGTAAGCTAGGAGATAAGGCTAAGTTTCGTAGGAAACGATTGTGAGACCAAAAACACAATAAAGGGCCTTCTTCTAAAGACAAGTGTGAGAAGAAACAAACCAATGGAGTTGAATGTGAAAAGGAAGAAGAATTTTATGTGTTTGTGACTATAATTAGAGTCAATAGAAACAAAACAAATCAGTACATTGAGTCGAGTGCATCAAGGCATTTTACTTACAAGAAAGATTGGTAAATTGACTTTGTTGAGGACAGATCCAACTCTGATCTTGTTGTCTTGAGTGGCACAGAAGAATACATGGTTGAAGGCGAGGGAAGCGTGCAACTTTAGATGAGAGGTAAGAGGTTGATATTTAGAGATGTTTACTATATTCCTGGTTTGCAGAAAAATTTACTTTCCCACACTTGGTTGTTGCCTTCAGAAATAATAGATGTTTTATTGTTGACAAAAAGACAATTGCAATGGGTATTGAAGAACGGGGTTTGTCTAATGGATGGTGAAGAGAAGTTGATGCTTACTAGAGAGAACCTAGAGAAACGAAAAGGTATGCATCAGATTCACTATGCCTTATCTGTTAACTTTCATGAATAGAGAAAGACCCTCGAGGAGGGTGAAGAAGAAGCAGTAAAATGAGAAGGTGCTTCCTCAGAGAAGCAAAAGCAAAAATTTAATATATTGAACCACCAAGAAGTGGAAGAGATGGAAAGGCTGAATTTAGAACCAACATTGACTCTCATCCAGCCAGTGAGTCATGATCAGACAAAAGAATGGTAATGTGATTTGTACTTCATCAACCTTGCCAGATTTAGTTCACCTCCAGATGCTGATTATAGACCTTATTTTGGAGTGTTCCACAAACATCTTGCTTGTACAAAGATTTTGTTTTTGTATTTGAACAAGTAAATCTCATGTCATATGACCATTATGGCAGGTTGTTATATATCATGGTCATAATTAAGAGTTAGGCATACTTAGAACATATAATAAATTCTTACTTAGTGTCTTTATGATAAAGTGATGTAATAGTGAGTTAATTAATGGAATCATTAAAAGATTTGGTATTCAGGAGTTACATAACTACTCGTCTCTCTCCTAATATGTAACGAGACATTGCATCACTGAATAATTAATCAATCTATTCGCTCTTATTCTATGTGCATTCCCATCTAGGATCTTGTGTGTAAAAACTAACATATAGCCATTTGAAAGCTACCAATTTGTTACACATGATTCCTTTGAAACCAATTGGTAAGCCAACCAATAGAAACAACTTATATTTCTAGCACATTAATGTAAACTGACAATAAATAATGATTATACAACAATGGAATTACAATAAAGCATCATCGATTGTTTCCATCATGTGCAAGCAAAAAGGTAAAGCGAGTGATAAGCAAGGAAGTAAAAATCATGTCAAAGATGAGTTCATTTTTCAATACTCTGTACCTTGCCCTGTTTGCAAAATTTCTTTTGTTCCAGTCATTAAGTGTGCGAGAAACTTAGACCGTTCTGTATCATTTGAGAATAAAGATCTTCGGACAGAAGCAAGACGCACCAGACACTCAAGAGCCTGATTTGTAATATAAAGCATAGTCTCATTAGCAACCATAAAATTCAATTCACAAGCCTAGTCATTTTACAGCAATCGGATTATATAAATTTAAAGAACAAAGGTATCACTCATAAAAGGTTTTATGTTATGACAACTTCACAGAACCAGCTATATGGAAACAAAATACAATTTCAACAACACTTCTGAACTAGGAATCTGCAGGAGATAGTTCAACAAATTTAACACCCTAATCCCAATTAACATTTGCAAAAAGCATCACCAGCATGTATGCCACAAATCAATCACTCTTACAAATGAGCCTACATTGTCCAGCCTCATCCAATGTCACCATAAATATTCACAGCTATCAATTATTACAAATGAGGCTTGTGGTTTTCGCTTATAAGTTATGATGCATCCTATTAACAGATCAATATTATTTAGGAGATATTTTGAAGCCAAAGCTTGTTGAAAATTACATCGCCAATTCTTTAAGACCATCATGTCTATGCTACAATAATAAGTTCAAGAATTCTTAAATAGGCACAATTTGGACAGAACAATAATTCATATTTTTCCTGTGACCAACTTACATTTAATGCCTCTCTAAAATTTTATACCACTTTAATGGCTCTCTTGAGTGTTTTGGTGTTTTGAATGAAGAGTCTAGAAATAGGTTGCCCAAACACATACATGCTAATGCTGAAATAATGACTATCTGAGCTTAGTCCATTGTTCATTATTTGAATCTCCACCGTACAGCATTTCTTTTTGACAGCTGGTTTTAGACAACAGATCTTATATCCTGTTAAACTTTCACAAGCCAACTGCCAAGCATTAACAATATTTTGACACAGGTATATATGCTAAATGACTGAAGCAATACTGCAACCTCCCTCATTATGTCTTCTTCAAAAAGCACATCACTTCCATCCTAAGTCACATGACACAGGAACAAGGGACACTGAGGACACATGGATACGAGTATCAGACACGGGACATGTCGACCTCGAAAACAGGACTCGAGGGACACAATATATATATATATATATAAAATAATACAAATACAAAAATGAAATACCGACGTAAACATCCAATTTTTTTTAAATTAGAAAGAACATTTACAAAACATTGATACAACTAGTTTCTACTTCAATGATGATCAAACACACAAGAAATTAGAATATTCAATACACATGTCATAAAATAGAAGTTTAGAAATTAGAATTTAGAACCATAAACTGAAGTTTTCTCAGTAAATCATTTGATGTCATCAAGATTCAAAATCATGTATTGCATATATACTGCATCAGTGATACTATATGTGGGAATGCCAATGGAAAATACAAAATAGGGTAGATATTGGAAACATAGATGGAAGAATCTCATAGATCGTCACTATCAGTAGTCCTCCTCCAAGTCAAAAACATCAAAATGACCACCACTACCACTGCTTTCTCCTCCATCCTCCTCCTCCTCCCCTATATCCCATCCAAGATCTATATCTGCCGATGTGAGGGATGACCCCTCAAGAGGATCCAAGTTGGTTAATGCCATCTCAACACTGCTGTCCAAACCTATATAACCAAAAAACACAACTATTGGCGCCGTCATGTCTGACACATTAAGACACGTCTAGGGCATGTGTTCAACATGTGTTTGGCACATGTCTTATTTTAGGACATGGGCCAAATACATGTTACACATGTGTCCTAGCATGTCAAGTGTCCGACATGCAGCATACAGACATGAGGCCCCTAAGGGATGTGTCCCGTTACTTAGCTTCCATCCCACCACTTACCCATCCATTCTAGAAGTCTCCAGAAACCCTTTGTGACAATGGAAATCAAGCCTCTAGAAGATTTTTTTTTAAATCTTCTTCTTTGATTGCTTTTTGAATGCCAATTATTCTAATCTTCTATCTGCCAACATTTCGAAAGACAGCTCCCCTAGGGGTTCATCTCATTCTCTAAACTGTGCATTACAAACATCTCCAATTGGAAAGTAATAATATCTACCTAAAACAAAGAAGTAAAAGGAGGAAATGATAGGAGTAAACAATATGAACAACCAACAGAAAAGGGTGGGGAAAAACACACATGACACATATTAAAAATGAGATGTTATAAAGAACAATGTGTCACGTAGCCCAAACATATTTTAAAATATGTTGACATTTGGAAATGTGGGGAGTATAACATATAAAACCCTGGAAAAGTAAATAGATGTTCTTCCATCTCTACATATGAAAAAGGTACTTACAATGTCCACCAAATTAATGTACCTTGTTATCTCCCATTCCTAGGGGTAACTAAGGAGATGATGTCTTGAGGCCCTCAAGTTGCAGACATGGAGAAACGAGAGGCAGATGGAGAGGCAGGGGCCCCTATCATACCACGCATCACTATCCGATCAATGGCAGCACCATCCACCACACCTAGCTTGGCCCACAGAGGACAACAGGTCTTGCTTCATCAGGTAATAAGTCTAGTATTGTAGTAAGTGTCGTTTTAATATCTGGAGCATTTGAACATGTTAAGGATCCTTTCTTGATTTTGAAAACATTTGCTTGGAAATTATGTTTTTTGCCCTATTTCACCTTCGTGAGTATCATGGTTTCCTAGTAAGAGGCCACCCTTGGAGAAAGGGTTGCTACCGGGGGGTCTCCTTTAAGGGTCATCGTACCATTCCCGCTCATACTTGTCACCTTCCATCACTTCTTCCCCTATGTTTCCCCACCTTTTAGGTTTTCGAGCTTATTGACCCAAGAAGGGCATGTACCTCATTTTATGGGAAGAAGGGGCCACTAGGCTCGAAGGTGCCCTAGCAAAAACATCGTGCAATAAAATCTCACCCTGGGATCCCGAGAGCAATGAAACGTTTCTCAAAAAAGTGAGGGGCCCATAAAATAAATAACTAATTAATCAATAACACTTTCCAAGGTAGAGCGTATGTGGGCTATGCATTTCCTTTTAGTGCCCTTATTGTCTTCAACTTGGAAATGCATGCGAACCAAGGTAGAGTGTATGTGGGCTATGCAATTCCTTTTTAGTGCCCCTTATTGTCTTCAACTTGGTGACACATGCAAAATAAATGGCTAATAAAGGGCTTGGAAAAATATGCTTTAAAAACAGAAGGAGGAAAAGGATGTGGCTAGCCCTCAACAAAGGCGCCCATAAATGAGACAATATGAGCCCTTGTAAACCCCATCCACCTCACATTCACTACATGACCTAGAAAGGATTCACCTTGGGAACATCCCCTACTTGAGGAATTAGTTAACCCAATACAGTATTATGGCACCCCTCCCATATCTAAATTTGGCAAATTGTATAAGGTCTTTGATCATTTGTTTATTTTGAAAAGGGGGGATTTGATAAACATGTTCGAATGATTCTTTTATTAGATATGGCTTACTTGGCATGATATTGTTACTTGTGGACCCTTGGAGGGCGAATCAATTTGTCTTTGCAGGCCCTTGACAGGTGTAAGTCTATTCATGAAGGCACAAGGTCACTTGGATCTTCATTTGGGGCATGAAGCCCACAGGTTGGATGATGCGCCCCCTCTCTTGGGACACATGAGAGGGAACCTTGCCTTTGGAAGTACTTAGATACCATGAGGAGATCACACTCCAACCTCTTGCACCCAAACGTTGGCCTTTGAATGCCTAAAACGTCACACTCGATGCCCTAGACATCACATGGGCTAGGGTTTTGATGGGGTTTTCATGGTTCATGGTGGTGTAGCTTGGTTTGATGGAGAGAGAGACACTTGGCACATGCTAGAGCACTTGGTGGCATGATTTATGGCCTTTGGAGGCCCACGTCTTTCATCAAAGGCTCAACCTCTCTCCTAGAGGCCCTATGTCACCCTTTTAGGGCATGACATCACCCCTAAAAGGGAATTTTCTTTTTGTAATTTTGAATTTTGAAGTTGTAAAGGCAAAAGGAGGAGCTCGGCCTCCCTAATTTGATGTTGACATTTTGAATTGTAGAAAAATGGGTTTTAGGTGACATCCTATAAAAAGAGGTCACCCCATTGTCATTTTGAACACAACTCACTTGAGAATTACATAGTATATAGCTTGGGCATTCCGCTCTATCTCTCTCTTGAACACTTCTTTGTGATGCTAGTACTTGTTTATTGGTGAAAAAAGTGAGGCACTATCTCTTGGAAGGCTTTTTCTTGGTATTTTGGTGGAATACGCTTGATAGGAAAGGGTTTCTTCATGCTTTTTCTTGGAATTGGTAGGGAATTTCTGCATTAATTGTGTTTTTCTTCTTGTTTCAAGCTAAATTTGTCCAAACCCTTGGAGGAGTATAAAGGCATACACCTCCATCAAGTCTACTTGTTATCATTGAATAAGCTATATTTTATGCAAAGGCTGGAGGATTAAAAAGCTTTACACCTCCTAGATTTACCTTGCTAGTTTAGTTTGCTCTAGGAAGTCTACCCACCAAGTCCACTCAAGGAGCGAGCGGTCTATCAAGAGATTCTTCCCCTCAACCTCTGACAATAGGAAAGATTGTTCGTTTCACTCTAGAGCTCCTCCTATGATTCAATTAACGTAAAAGGTTTATAATTTGTGTTTGGTATTAGAGCAGTTATTGGCTTTAGACAAAGATCAATGAGTCGATGTAGATCCAGGTATTGCACCTACAGGAATGTCAAAAGAAGACTGGAAAAAGTTGGTTCGAAAGGAAAAGAGCACAATCCGGTCGTGTCTCTCAGATTCAGTATTACAGAATGTGTCAGTGGAAGCTACAGCCAAAGCATTTTGGAATAAGTTAGGGGCTTTGTATCAGTCTAAGTCCCCGATAATCAAACTTTTCCTGTAGAAGAAGTTGTACAACCTAAGGATGAAAGATGGAGACTCGATAACAGTGCATCTAAACACCTTCAATATTGTGGTAAGTCAGTTATTGTCTGTGGATTTTAAGATTTTTTATGAAGATAAGCATATCAGTTTATTGTGCTCTTTACCGGACTCATGGGATAGTTTGGTTGTGGCCATAAGCAGTAATGCAACTACTTTAACTTTCAATGATGTGGTCTCATCCTTGTTGTCGGAGGAGATGAGGCAAAAAAACATGGAAAGCTAGAGCACAAATGTCTTATTTGTCAGAGGATGCTCCTAGAAAAGAAATAAAAATAAGTCTTCAAGTGGGAGATCTAAATCTAGAGGAATATCTAAATCTCCGAAAAAAATCGTAAAGGTATGCTAGAGATGTGGAAAAGAAGAGCATTACAAGAAACAATGTAGATCCAAAAGTGTTGAGACGAGGAAGGGATCTGATGATGCCCAATCTACAAAAGCAAAAACCTATGCAGATGAAGGAGGGGATGTGTACTTGGCTTCTTTATGCACACATGGAGATCATGAGGCATGGTTGGTCGACTTAGGTGCATCCTTTCATATTACTCCTCACAGGGAGTGGTTTTGCGAGTATGAAAGGTATGATGGGGATGATGTTTTTCTAGGAGATGACTTGACAACCAAAATCGTAGGACGAAGAAAAGTCAAGTTGAAACTCATGGATGGTAGGATAAGAACACTCCCTGGTGTTCTGCACATTCTGGGATTGGCTAGGAATTTGATTTCCATAAGCAAGACGGACGATGCAGGTGTAAAAACAATGTTTGAAAAGGAAACTTGCAGGATGGTTCAAGGAGCAATGGTGTTGTTGAGGCGAGTTCGGATTGGAACTCTGTATAAGCTATTGGGAAGCACTATTAGTGTCGGTGCAACAGTTCCCTTGTTCCTAAGATTGGAGTTGAAGAAGGAAAAACTCATGCAATCTTTGGAGAAAAGAATATGTTGTGGCATCAAAGACTGGGGCCTATCAAAGAGAAGGGGCTTCGATTACTATATGGAAAAGGTATAGTTGATGGCATGTTAAACTGCTCTCTGGATCTTGATTTCTGTGAATCAGGTAAGATTCTCCTCTAGTGCTACGAGGGCAGGGGGGATTTTACAGTTGGTGCATGATGATGTGTTTGGACATGTCACGATTCCATCACTAAGTAAATCTATGTACCTCATTTATAGATGACTTCTAGAGGAATACATGGATGTATCTCCTCAGGAAGAAATCTGAAGTCCTTGAAAAAATTAAAGGGTTTAAGGCTCTTGTGGAAAATCAGATAGAGAAGAAAACTAAGGTGTTGAGGACGGATAATGGTGGAGAATTCTACAAGAATGAATTCAAGGAATTCTATAAGAAATGTTGTATAGCAAGGCAGAAAACTACTTCATACACACCTCAGCAAAATGGAGTTGCAGAAAGGATGAACGAGACGTTCATGGTAAGAGCAAGGAGCATGCTCAGTGGTGTAAGGTTGGAACAGGAATTTTGGGCAGGGGCAGTGGGCACTGCATGTTACCTGGTAAATCGATTACACTCATCAGCGTTGGATGGCATGACTCCACACGAGATATGGACTGGTAAGAAACCCTCTCTGACACATCTCAAGGTTTTTGGTTGTGATGCTCAGTGAATAGTCAAGATGTGGTATTTACAGAAATCAAAGATGTTGTCAAACAAGAAGTCCTAGCAAGGGAGGATGAACCAAAGAAAATGGAGTTTGAATTGAAGGATAATGAATCAGACTCTACAGAAGAACAACAATCAAAAGAAGAAGAGCCTCATACTCCAGTATTGAGGAGATCAATTCGGGAAACAAGGCAACCGGAAAGGTATACTCCACCTGATTTTCGATCAAATTTTGCTTTATTTATTATTGATGATGATCCTAGAACTATTAGGGAGGCAATAGATTCAGACGATGACAAACTCTGGAAAAAACCCATGATTGAAGAAATGGCAGCCTTGGACAAGAACGAGGCTTGGGATATAGGTTGTCGACTAGAAGAAATCGCATTAGTAGCAAATGGGTGTTTAAGAAGAACTTCAAAGCAAAAGGGAAAGTGGAGAAACACAAAGCTCGGTTAATAGCAAAAGATTATTCCCAAGTAGAGGGAATTGACTTTGGTGAAATTTTTTCTCCTTTTGCCAAGTTAACTTCTATTAGATTTCTTTTATCTATTGTTGTTGCTTTTGGTTTTGAAGTAGAACAGATGGGATGTAAAGACAGCATTCCTACATGGGGATCTAGAAGAAGAAATCTATATGAAGCAGCCAGAAGTCTTTGCAGTGAAGGGAAAGAAAGAGTTGGTATGCAAGCTAAAACATTCATTGTATGGGTTAAAGCAATCACCAAGGATATGGTATCAAAATTTTGATACTTATATATTGGGACTCGGCTTCATAAGAAGCAAAGTCGATCACTATGTGTATTTCAAATTACTAGATGATCATCTTATTTATTTGGTCTTGTATGTAGATGATATGTTGCTAATAGGAAACAACAAGTAAATTATCCAGTATGTGAAAATTCAGTTATCCTTTAAATTTGACATGAAAGATCTTGGTGCTGCAAAGTTTATTTTGGGCATGGAAATTAAAAAAAAAAACGGGCAAACAAGAAACTCTGGTTGAACCAGAGAAAATACGTTGACTCAATATTGCAGAGGTTTAATATGCAGGAATGTAAACCTGTCAAGGTCTCTATTCATGTAGTTGTAAAGTTATCCACCGATCAATGTCCAAAGACAGAAGAAAAGGAAGAGAACATGTCCCATGTTCTTTATGCTAGTGTGGTTGGTAATTTGTTGTATGCAATGGTTTGTACTAGACCAAACATTGCACATGCAATGGGAGTTTTGAGCAAATATACATCAAAACCAAGGAAGGAGCATTGGGCAGCAGTAAAGAGGGTTTCCAAGTATTTGTGTGGCACTACTACTTATAGATTGTGTTCCCAGGGAAGACTAAAATTGGACAAGGTGTTGGACATACATGGCTTTGTTGATGTAGACTAGATTGGAGATTTTGATTACAAAAGTTCTACAAGTGGGTATGTGTTTAACCTATTTGGAGGAGCAGTCACTTGGATGAGCAAAAGACAGTCTATGGTGGCACTCTCAACTACAAAATCTAAATACATGGCAGCCACTCATGCAAGCAAGAAAGCATTATGGTTACAAAGATTGTGTTTAGGTATTGGATTGATACAGCAAACTGTAAGGATAGATTGTGACAGTTAGAGTGCAATCTTCCTGGCGAGGAACCCAGCTTATCATTCTAAGACAAAGCATATTTATGTTCAGTATCATTTTGTCAGAGACATGGTTGAAGAGAAGAAGGTGTTGCTGGTGAAGGTGGATACTTTGGAGAATGTTGCAAATTCATTAACAAAGTCTGTGAGCACTAAAAAGTTCTCTTGGTCTAGAGAATCAATGGGCATTTATGCCCTAGATTGTTGATTATGAAAACTTGTGATCCATGTATGCAAAGAAAACAACAAGTGGGAGAATGTTGGGTATGGGTTATATTCTCTACACAATTGTGGGGTTGATCTTTTGCCTTTGGTGGTTGAGTGGCGCATGGTATTTCAGCCCATGATTTTCTAATTTTGGTTAAGGAATTAAGGTTGTAATCTAATCTAGGTCAATGGATTAGGGATCTTTTGGATGTCATGGGATCCTATATATTATATTGTATAAAATGAAGTTGGATGATAAATAGAATTAGAGGTGTGGCTCTAAAACAGGTTGTTGGTTTTCCCGGTTAGGTTTCCAAGGTAAATCTTTGTTGTGTATATGTGTGATTGCAATTATTTTCTTTTTTGTGTTAAGAATCTGTGTGTGCATTGCATTAATGTAAAAGGTTTTAAATTTACACAAAGGCCACATATCATCATCAAAAAGGTGCAAAGCAAGGAGAAAGGTCACACCTCCTCATCAAAACTCATGTGTCATCGTCAAATGACCCCAACTTATCGTCAAAGACGAATGCCCTAATTGTAGGTAGGCCCCTTCATCATCAAAGCATCATAGCGCATGATGTTATCATCCATATGCTCAACGTCCAAGTTGAAAAGGCCAACATCCAAGGTGGTAAGTGGTTTGTCATCCCTCCAAGGGGTGTCCAATCATCTCCAAGTGCAATGTCCTAAAATCAAAGTCAAATGTGGCTCCAGTGTGCATTGTCCACAGTGTGGGGATTCCTTCCCATCTGATAACCAATCTGATAACCTCTGCAATATCTAAGTTCATCTATCCATCATCCAGCGCCCAGGAGGTATGAGAGAGTGTCCCAAGGTGTGTCTAATCATCATATGGCCCAATACTCTGCATCAAATGTGCAACGTCCTGTGTATAGTGCACAACATCCTGGGTATCATCATGAGAATGTCCTCCAAAGGACCATGTCAAGTGCATCATGGTCAAACAAAGTCCACAGAATCGAGAAAGACCAACAATCACAAGATACAAGACTCATTAGAATCATACAAAGTAAGCCATCACTTAATACAAAAGTCAAATAAGAAATTCACATTAGGTATCTTCTTCAAACTTCACATTAGCTCAAGACTTTAAGCCTTTTGTAGGAGACCCTATTGGGTGTGCCAGTACCCAGGTAGAGGGATATTTCCCAAGAAAACCCATCAAAGTGTAAGTATGGTGAATGAAAACATTTCAGGGTCGCTTCATGATATGGATTCATTAACATGCAAGGTACCATGCTTGATCCATTTCCATGAGCGCCTTTGGAGAGCGAGCGCTTGCTACTTGAGATACCCTTTCCTTGACAGTGTGTGTATTCCAAAACCCTTTTCTTACCTTTTGATATTCATTTTATGCATTGTAAGTCCCCTTTTTAGGTTTCGAACACTTTCTTCTTTCTTTTCTTTTCTTACGAGGATTAAGTCCTTTCAAATGATATGCATTTAGTGCATTAGGACTAGGGACGATCGCCTCATAATGAAGGGGTAGAGCTCAAGCTAACCTTTAGCTTTTGAAGTTGGTCATTCATTATCCCATCATTTCTTATTTCTTTTAAGTTTTATGACATTCTTTTTTTTCTTTTTCATTTTTTTTTTCTAGCAGCTACATCAACCTTAGCATTCTAGACCTGCTTCTCATAGAAGGATGAACCACGGGCATTTTTGTTCTACGTGTAACAGCCATTACCGAAGTTTAGTACACTGCAAAAGGCCCCATGATGGAAAGTGTTTAGTATGCGGGGAAGTGGTACATTACCCCTATCAAAGCCTCCCAGTAGTACCCTTATTCCCCAAGAGTGACAACAGTGGACTAGGATACAAATGATGGCCACCAAGGTGAAAAAAGGAAAAAAGCATAACTTCTAAGCTTATGATTCATTATCCAACTTCAACCCATGATCCTCACCTAAATGCATCTGAGGTGTTGTTGTCTGTGCCAACTCTGTGGAGAATACTAATCACCATCATCATCAAGATCGTTGTCTTCATTGCGGGCCATGAGAGATGATCTCCTCTAGTTACCCCTAGGTGAGGGGATAACAGCAACAATACATCTTTCACCCCATTACATCATGTCTCTATAATTTATAATACACCCAAGGGGTTATGGTAGTTTAACCACCTAACCTCTAACCACATATAGCGTTATATTGGTCAAATATAAAGTGACATAAATATCAATAACTACTAACAACACTTATCTAGTGTTATCACTTTAACTGTGAACACCCCCTTAACAAGAAATACCACTAAATAAAAAGTTCAAAATTTTACAACTCAAGAATTTTGCCAATACAAGATGACAATTTTTTTATGTTAAGACCACCTATCGGTCTACCACCTATGGGTCTACCACCATCCATAATTTAGGTATATTACAAATATATTTCCTCCGGTCCCGAGTTTTGTTTTGATTGYTATTGATTTTTCATCACTGAATCTCCCAAATTGTTTTAATGGAAAATAAAAAGTACCTCTTATGTGGACTGCAAACTTTTGATTGTGGTGGGTGCCCTAGCTGTTCGACTTCAGTTGATGTTTCTTTGGTCATAAATAAAGACAAAAAATGGGCCTCTCCCCTCGAGGAATTGTGGGTCTGGAAAACTTCAGCAAAACGTTTGGTGTAAGCATTTGTATTTGTTGTAAATACATTAATCTGCATTAGTTGTGGCCTCATAAAAACATTGTTGTCTGTTTGTATTCCCTTGTTAAACCTTTGTAAGATTATCACTTTCATTGTCAATTGAGTTTAGCTCAAGTGGTCGGGAGGAAATTGTTATCCTTCCCACCTAGGTTCAATTCCCGCAAGTGACATGTTGAGCTCTTAACAAGTATATTATTGTAATGGCTTTGAGCCTTGTTACTGACCAGCCTTGTGCCCTGAAGATTCTAGGGTTTACCCTAGGTACCATCCTCGAAATGAGGGGAAGTACTTGGGGGTTTTCCCCGGGCTTTGTTACCCGGGGAAAAACTATTATCACTTTAGTTTTTCAGCCATCCGATGTGCTGAAGAAGAACAACATTTCATCAGTGCTTGTGGTAGCTGCTTGCAGAATCCACCTTTTTGTTTTCAAGTGATGTACATAGCATTTTTAATGTCAAAATCACTTAACTCTTTACAACATTTTAATATATTCTCCTTTCTAAAATACTTCTTTGATATCAAGCTCACTCATTACAATTGACCTAGTGTTGATGAACTGCTTGGCTGCAATGTACTCAACATCACAACCTTAGTAAGTAAAACTTTTCTAAAAGTGGGCCTTAAAAATGCATTTATTTTATCCTTGTCTTCAGTCAAACCCCCATCTTGCTCTTCGAGATTTAACATCCTTTCAGAGGCCTGCTTTCGCTTTAAATATTAAAAATTCATTTTTGTAGTGCCATTGATTTTTCCCTAATTCTAGCCCCCCCCATGGCTCTATAACCCCCAAAAACACAAAAGTGATGTTCAAAATTCCCAACATGAATCTAAATCATTTGACTGAAAAGATCCTCTTCTAATTCCTTCCATGCCTGGCTTGGCTGTATTTCTGAAATGCACCTCCTTCATTTCATGCAATCATTTACCCACAAACCCTGAGAAACTTTGCTGTCCTCTAAACAACAACTTCCAACCAAAGGATATAGCCTGAGTTAGCATGCAGGCAAGGCACAAGACGAGACTCCATAAACTTTAAACTGCTTGATTACACTATTCAGACTCCAAAAGCAAAACATTCAATTTGTAAGAGAATGTAAAGAAAAGTATATGCATAGAGAACTTTCCTTCAATAAAAGTGATGTTGTAAATGGATAATTAATCTAAAATTTCTTACAGAATCCTTCACTAAAACAATCCATCTAGAATTACTTGTGCAGGGAGCCATATGCAAGTTCACATAGAACCTGTCCAATTCTGTTTGCACTGTAGCCAAACCACTCTTTCGATATGATTTATGAATTTCAAGAGCATCACAATGATCAAGAATTAGGTCATTTGAGTTTCCAGTGAAGGTCTTTACTTTTGTTATCATACTATGAATTCATAAAGCAACAGCCACAATCATAACCTTTATTCATAGTATAAAAAAATGAAGAGCCATGGTTAGAGAGTTTTGTTGAGAAATCAAGGATCTCAAGGCAATGGATCTCAAGGTAGCAAAGCCTACTATCTTTAGGTGCACTGGGCTCAAAGATGAAAAGAAAAAGACATCAAGGAATAACACACTCTCCCAGAAAAATCATAATATAAGAAGCCTAAGAGGTCATTATAGAAGAAGGATGTACACAAATAATCAGAACAAAGACCTTCAACAACGACAAAAACAAGTAAAGGAAAATATCCCTGGAAAGACAGGTAAAAACAAATGTAATCACCAGGAATGTGGTCTCAGAATGGAAGCTGCATTAATCTCTACAAGACCCAAACAGAGAATCAGAAAATGCATTTGAATTCCTACTTCTGAGAAAGCATAGTCAACATCAACCACTTACATGATACATCAAATCACTTGCAGCAGTGGATTGCCTAAGATACAAAGTATGAAGTCATCAATGTTGTAGCTGATAGGCTCACAAAATACTGTGTGAGCCTGTTGTTCAATATATTGTCAACTATGTTTCTACAGAACTCCTTTCAGACAATCTGTTATCATCCTAAATGAACAGAAGTTACCATCTGTGAGACAATGAAAAAGGGCTTTGAACAGATGTCAGACTTTTACACAGTAATTCAAATTGCAAAAGTGATAATCCATTTTTTATCTTTCGATTTTAAACATAAAATTATCTTATCTGCCTTACATGGTTGAGGCATATTCCCCTCTTAAATGGAAAAAGTTCAACGCGGAGACCTCTGTCAATGACATGAGAACTAGATGAAAGTTATGCTAGACTATGCTTAAAGCATGCCACAACAATCAATGAACCAACATAAGAATATCAATGTAGCAAGGAGGAATAAGTTTTATGGAACAATAACTATACAAGTTTTCCAACAAATTCCAGACATCGAGTTGTAGCTCATTTCCTTAAAAATACTGGAAGGTTGTCTACAAATTTGAATTTCCAAATTTGCTGAGAATTCATAATGTATGAGTAAATTCTAAACATATTGAATGTTGGTTAACATCCGCAGTTACTCCTACTTGATAACAGTCTTACAATTCATATAAAGGATTCAAGAACAAAACCAACCAAATATACATGTAGGTTGTACAATAACCAAACTCTAGAAGAAGAATAGAACTACTATCCTAAAATTCATATACAGTTAGAATGTTATAAAGCAAAGCCATGTGCACCAAAGTAATTAAAATAATATGTTTATGAAAAAAATCATAGTTAATTCCTAGTATTAATTTCCATTAAAGGGAACAAAGGAGATATATACATCAGAGAAACGCCTCAAGTGCTAAAAAATAATGCCATATCAATCAAATATAGAATGATAAATATGAGCAGTACAATAAACAGATTTAGTAAAAAAAATGAACCTAGTGTTATGAATTTATGAAAAGCACAGACCTCTTTTGATAGAGGAGCCTTTGTTATAGCATAATAATCAAAAAATAGCTGCAAGGTCGAAGTGTCCTCCAAAATGGGCCTCCAGGAAGAAGGAATCTGATACAGTCCAGAAAGTGAAGGATGAATCAATCTATTTACCCTATACTGGTTACTAAAGATAGTTACCAAAATATTTTTCATAATGTAAGCTTCACTTTGGCAAAAAAGATTAAGAGCATTACAAAAATTTATTAACAATTTTTCCATACAAATTTAGACTTGATACCTGAACAGTGCCAAGATCTTCAGAACTTTCGTCCAAAGATGTCCCAACAAAGTCAAAAGATAAGCATTTCAATGCAAGAGAAAGGGCTTGGTCTTTCAGCCTCTTATCAACTGCAAAATAATCAAGAGCCATGAAATGTTGATTGCATATTGCATATTCACAAGGGGAGCATCGGCAAATGATACAATAGCATGTCTACAACATCAACTTGAATATTTTATGAATGCCACAATTATTTACAAAAGTTTACAACTTTAAAAATTAACAGAGAAGAACATACGATCATTTTTTAGCTGTTGCAATGAAGTTATGGATATCTGAAAAATTTGGAACAGAGCCTGATCCCTAAAAGAGCAGGCGATTTTCCGCTGATGCGTCAAGGGAAATCCTGGATTGGGCTGATGGTCAAAACAAACAAAGACTAATCAATAAAAATGTGCAGTCAGACAAATAAAATAGGTAATAACATTAACCCATAGAAAAACATACAGATCAGCATGAAAAGCACAAACAAGAAAAGAAAGAAACTACAATGTCAGAGCACAAATTATGGAATAAACTTAGATACTAAACAATGAGCAGCTAACAAGACATTTGCCACTACCAAACTCAAAAAAGAGATATGCAACCAATGGGGACTTGGTTCACTTGTGAGGTAAAAGAGTGTTACACAGGCCACTAAGGTTCAACAGAGTGTTAAGCGGCACCAAGCTTCCATTCTTGCTGCAGTTTACCTCACCTGAATGGCATATCAAAAAGACATGAGGCCGGGTGCAAGATCCAAGGAAATTTGGTGGAGTACATGCCCCCTCAAACCTGGCACCTGTAACGTACCTTGCAGTAGTCACAGAATGCCACAGACATTAAGAAGGCATGAGGCCATATAGTCCAAAAGGACAAATAAATAAATAATAAATGTGATAATACAAGGAATGATGATATCCAATCAAAAACAATGATATCATCTTTTTCAGAAGAATGTTGATAAGCTGACGAATCAGAGAAATAGCTCTCATGATTAGGATGACAACAAGATTTTATTGAAAAGTCTAGGGCACACCTGGCTAACCTTAAATAGAGTATTAATATCTCTGTCTGATACTTCTATTGATTTATCAATCAATAAAATTCTCAGTAGCAACAAAACGGTTTTTTAATTCAACCAAGCCCATAGAAATTTCTTTATCGACATTACTTTTTAACTTTTGAAATAGATATTTCCTTCTATTTTAATCATTCGACTATGTTAAGGAAGGTATTGTCAGTTTTTACACACACGAGCATACACAGGTTGGACATAGAACAAGAGAGAATAGATTGCTACCTTATTGAGTGAGGCAATATCTTATTACATAGTAGGAGAGAGAGGAGTGCATTACGTAAGAACCAAATACTTTATCTTTTGATAACTACATTTAATAGCTCATGATTACATCACTTTATTATATAGACTCTAACATAGCATTTATTATACATCTAATGTACACCTAAATCCTAATTATAACCAATATATATAACACCCTCCCATGATGGTTATATTACATTAAATTTGTTTATTCCAAATAAATAAAAAATCACTAGAGAAGCAAGATGTTTGCAGCCCACTCCAAAGTGAAGTCTCCAATCAGAAACCGAAAGGCAACTGTATCGAGCGAGGTTGATGAAGTATAAGTCCCATCACCGTCCTTTTATATCACCATTGGCTTGCCAACCAGTTAAGAGTCAATGTCGGTTGAATAGTCAGCCTTCCACAATTGACATAGAACTTGACGTGTTCATCAAAATCACCTCCTCCACATCTTCGTGATTCAACATATCAAAGTTTGTATTTTGTTCTTTGAGTAAACACCATCCCACTTTACTGGTTCACTTTCACCCTCCAAGAGGGCTTTCTCCTCTTCATGAAAACCAGCAGATAAAGCATAATGAATATGTTGCTTTCCTTCTTGTTTCTCTAGGTCCTCCCCTGTAACCATCAATTTCTTTCTACCATCCACCAGTGGAAAAAACATTGTTCTTTCACACACATCGCAATTGTCAATTTGCTCCTTTTGTCAGCGATGAAACTTCTATTGCCCCGGATGGGGTGTCATCCAGCCAGTATGCACAATAAATGGGTGAAGGAAGGCCAAGCCATCTGGCAGCTCAAGCCTCTAAGAAATCAAGTAGTGATGGCCTCGTCTTCACTCCATGGTCCGGACATGGCACATTATCGGGTTCTAAAGCAGAGGAGGATGTATTGGGAGCCAGTGTATCGATCCACTAACGCAATGGGAACTCATCCCTGGTACCTTCGAGTTAAGGAGGCGATAACTAATTTCTCCAAGCCTTGCAAAGTTGAGAGGACCTTCACACCACATCTTGCATGTCAATTTTATGCAGTGCCTCCTCGGGCTCGTCATTGTGTTTGCTATAGTTGGTTTTGGCCTTGCAAGACAATGCTTCGATACTCTGTGACGCCAATTTCTCTTGACAACAATATGTCGCGTCATTGGGAGCGTGCTCGTTCACGCAAAAGGTAGCGGATACCGCAGACAGATGGGCCAAATTTCTACAGGTTCAGAATTCACCGGCAACGACAAGAAAAGGAAAGGGATTGTTTCACTTGTTCAACACCCACCAAGCATCACAGCGAAGAGACAACCATCGTTTTGGGGTGTAAAGTCGAGTGGTTCGATAGGGATGGAAAATCTCTAAGATTCGCTCCTCATCAAATTCCTGGACTGCTCTCTCCCACCAGGTCCCTGCACTCCAATCCAGTGGACTCTGAAGGACATAATACGACAGCGCATTCTTCAAGCTTTCTCCACTTCTCCTCGGACGCGAGTAGCAAGGGCGACTATCCCTCCCACCTAGGCTCCTCGAGAGATCTTCAACAATTAATCTTTCAAGTGCGCAACGAAGTAGCTAATCTCAAATATCGAATTGAACTTTTGGATCATCGCATCTCCATGCTTGTGGCCATGCAGGTCAATCCAGACCACCGCCAACCGACATCTGACCTATCGGCCCAAGACGCAATTAATCTACAAATGCCTATTCCTCTTCCGTCAGGCAGTGTGGGAGACGTTTCGTTGGATGGCCAATTTTAATCTTCAGTCTAGGTGTTTTTATGCTTAGTTTTCATCTTAGTTTCATTGCTATGAAACATGACATGTCCATTTAGCCCTCCATGTCACGTATCCGACGTGGGGACACGGATTCGTGAGGATACGTGTCGGACACAGATTTGGGACGTGTCCTGTGCACAAGACACGTCTGAAATCCATGTCTAACACGTGCCTTGCACGTGTCTCAATTTCAGGACACGTGTCATGCATAGAAAAGGTCTCGAGCTCATGTTTTCTCATGCAAGCTGGATTTGTGAGGTGTTTTGGTGTGCAACTGATGGTTATTTTTCCCTACTAATGTTATTTAAAGAGGTCCCCACCCCCTCCTTTTCACCCACCCTAGTAATTAATGGTAATATTAAATTCTTAAAGTAAAAGAATGAAAAAGAAAGATAGAGGAGAATGTGTCACTTTTACTTCATCCTTTTACTTAAATTTTTAACATTACCGTTAATTGTTTCAGGATGTTTGAGAGTTGTTCCAACCTCATTGGACTTGATATGGAGAAAGTAGAATTTTAGGTCCCATTCAAAATTTAGCAGACTTAACGGTTTTCAAGATTTCAAGATGAGCAGGATTGCAATGTTTCCACTGGATTCTATCATGACGGTATGAAACTGGCATTTCATCAAGACCACCAAGCCTTTTATGTACCTCGATGTTGGTGGCATTAATTGTTGAACTCTTTTGTCATGACAATAGTAAAAATGTACCCTTCACTCAAGTATAAACTCTTATGTTGAACTCTTCTCTTTGTCATCGTGTCAGGTGACTTAGTGGTGTATGTGCACACCAACCTTCATCTTGTTTACATGTAGAGAGAGGAATGGTTGACAAGAAAGACAAAGATGTGGGATGTGTTTCCTAATGATATGGGTTTGGACAACAATGTTGAATTGGCATTAGTCAACTTGGATCTTAATTAACCAATGCTAGAGCCTATCACTTTTGATGATGATGATCCTCTCGAGGGGACATCCTCCACACCAGTTGATGCACAGATTGCATTGGATATAGAGGAGGAGGAGGGAGGAGGGAGCACTAGTAGTAATGTTAATCTTGATGATTATGACATGAAGAACTATTGACAGTCGCGACTCATGAGCTATGAGATTCTTCCATCTACGGTTCTATTATCTACCCTATGGCTATTTTTTATTTTCCATCGGTATTCCCACCTATAGTATCAGTGACTCTGACTTAGTATCTATGTGCATTTTTATTTTGATGACTTATTGAGATTGAGACTGTTGTAGCTTATGGTTCTAATTTCTTATGTGTTCGGTGTTTGTCATTTGGTCGTCATTGATGATACAATGTCTAATGAATCATAATTTATCATTTATGTTACATGTTT
>ML802789.1:117459-136802 GCA_009831015.1 Picea engelmannii
ATCGAGACAGGTTGGGTGCTATCGAATGGTGGAACATGTATGGCTCCCCTGCCAAAACTTTGCATAAATTGGCGGTGAAGGTGCTTTCTCAGGTCGTTAACACCTCTTTTGCAGAGAGGTGTTAACAACCTCTCTGCAAAAAGAAGGTGATTTAATTTAATACACCCAATTGGGGTATGTTAAGGATTAGTTGCACAATGGGTAATGAGTGGATGACCGTATGATAGTGTAATAAGCACAAGAAGCTATTATGAAAATAACACAAAATGTGTGTAATTTATAAATATAAAAATTGAATCATGATTGAATGATGATCCAATTGACGTGTCTTTTGTAAAGTAGGCCCATGTACTAACTTTATTGATTAACTAGTTACTTTTCCTATTTGCATGCTTTTATTACAACTTTTTATTATATATTATGTCTATACTTTATTTTATTACAATGCCTTCCCCTTAAGATAAGCTTTGACCTCAAAGAGTTGGTAAGGACAGATGGTGTTATCGAAAAGCTTCATTTTCCCATGAAGCATCTTCTTCAAGTAAGTTCTCCCATTTGATGATCAAGATCAGAGCCTTTTTTTCTCATGTGGTTAGGATTCCTTCCAGTTCAAGAGCAAGCTTTCCTTCTTAATACAGCATAGCAAATTGGGTTTGTACCTTGTGGTGTTCTCCTATCATCTTCTTAAGACAACATGGATGGCATTATGGGTGTAACTATTATCTAGTAGTTCCAAGGTATATGCTACTAGAGTAATATTTTTGATGATTTAATATGAACCATAAAACTTGGTAGTCAACTTGTTTTTTCCTTGTTTTAGGGATAGTTGTTTGTGTGGATAAAGTCTTACAAACACCCAATCACCCTCTTCAAATTCTCTTTCAAATCTATGTCAATTTGCTTGTTGCTTCATTCAATTTTGCGCATTTATGAGGTTTTCTTTGAACATTTGGATGATCTTGTGGTTCTCTTCAAGATTAATTTGCACTATTGGAACATTGTTATCTATAGCTAGTACAAGGTCTTTATGTTTCAGTGGTTCATATCCATATATGCCTCTAAGCACTTATTAAGATAATTCTATTAATGCTCGACAAATGACCACAAAAGGAGGTCAATGGGACTAAAAGGTACATCCAATAACATAAGATGTGATTCAAAAGCCCAAAACAACTCATCCATGAATGCTCAAGTCAAAAAATCTACCCAGCAGATAATGCCAAGAAGTGCAAACACCAGCTACCCAGCACAAGTGTGACGAATATCTAACTCTCCAAATCACCAATGACTGAAATTGTCGATGCATTGATGGATGACGTCTTGCGAGTGTGGTCAAGGCTAAGGGGGCATGCCTTTATGATCATGGGCAAGACAGAAGAACAAGGGGAGCCCTACTCTCCTAGGATCCAAGGTCGTGGAAAAGAAAATCCAGATGGAAGCATGGCTAAGCTAGATGGGCATGGACGCCCTATTCTAGAGCCATCTTGAGCTAAGTTGTCTACTAGAGTGCAAGGACATATGTCATGGAGCTCCTTAAGGATCTCATGGAGACTGGTTGGCCTCCAAGTGGGGCAGCCAACCCAGGGAGCCGAGGCTTCATTGATCTAGAGTTAGGCGTTAGGTTAGGGTTTGCCTTTGAATGTGCCAAGAGGGTTTGTATGGAATTTTCTATGTTGTTAACTGAATTAGTGGTCATTTGCCTTAGTGGTCATTTGTCGGACATTGATACATTTATCGTATCTTATCTACATCCTTTTCGAATATTTCCCACTCTTTTATTCTCCTCCTCCCGATTCTTCTTGAAGTCGTCTGATAATTTATCCATTTGGGAATTTAGATCAGCATTACTCCTTGATTTCGCCATTCTGAATTAAAATTTCTGAGATAAGATCTGAAATTTTAAAGAATAAAGTTTAATATATATTTACATGTCGAATTTGAATGTCTCCTTCATCCCTCATGACTTTTGAGGTTAAATGGCCGCTTTAATTTTGTTGTTTCGGGTCTGATTTGGGAAGGCAGCTAAAGTGGACAGTGGCTCACGAACAGACCATCCAAGAACCAGCGGTTGTTGATTTGGGATGGAGTGAGGTAGATTCAAATTATTACACACTCCTGTATGGCATCTAGTGGTTGGATGAAGGATAGCAGAGTGATTAGTGGTCACTCCACAAATTACACTGGACGGTGAAAGAAAGGTGTTTTCAAATTCAGTGCTGATGACGGCTCGCAAGATGCAAAGGACAGCAGAAAAATTGGTGATCACAGATTGATGGAATTGGTCAACCACTGGGTGGAAGAATGTTGAGTACAAACGGCAGCGTCAGGTGGTAGGATGGTCGTTGTAGATGGTTGCTTAGACGGCAGCTGAAGATAGACTTGTAACTAGTGGAATGGTTCCCATGTTTCTGCCAAGTCGATTGCTCTGATACCAACGTAATAAGCATGAAAGGCTATTACAAAAATAACACAAGATATGTGTAATTTATTAATATAAATATTGAATCATGATACAATTTACAATGAGGGCCTTGGTTTTATATTACACAGGGTGCCTTTTCATAAAGTACTTGTGCCTTTTCATAAACTACTTTTACTGTTTACATGATTTTATTATATCTTACTTTTAAGTTATTATTATTGTGTTTATACTTCATGCTTATTACTGATAGGATACGTCACAAAGAAAATAGATGATCAATACACCACATATATTCCCTGTTGAAATTAGCTCAGAAACTCAATATAACATTCATTGATTTCAACCTCCTATTAAGCTTCAACAGTGAAGCATAAAAACCAATACAGAACTGTGCTTAATGAGCAGAAATACTAGTGTCATATATCTGATACTAAAAAACAACAGCAGAAAATAACTGAACAGTAGACAAATTCTCACATTTGGCACCATAAATCTAGGCTATGCCACAGTAAGAAACCACAGGGAAAATATACAGTTCAGGGAGATTTTTATTGAGCTTCTAAGAAAACATTACAGAGTTGCAGCAGTTAAAATACTTCAGCAAATACAACACAGAACTTATCTCACTCTCCCAGCACCTTTTTATCAGCAAAACAGTGCATAAACTCAGCCTTGAAATACATACCCCTACTGTACGGCCTCCATGACCCAGTACAGCCAACACAAGCTTCAAAACTGTCTTGGAAAATGTGCCAGAATGATGTTCTGTACAGTACACAGCTGTACAATTTTTACAGCAGAAAATCTCTTGGAAATCGTGCCAACTAGAACAGAAGTGGCACCCTCGATTTCTGTGCCTCTTTTCTTACTGTACGGCCAGCTTCAACTGTTGTACAGCCTCACTGTAGCAGCTGTACGGGCTGAGTATGAAATTGTTGAACTGTTCCACCTTGGAGTGCATGCCAATCCCTCTCCTAGGGATGCATGCCAACTCCCACTGCAGCAAACTCTCTTTCTCAAGCTCAAACTCTCTTGGGATGCATGACTCTTCAGCTCCTACTCTCTTCTCTCCTCAAAATGTGCGCCCTCTTCTCCCTCAAGCGCTGACTTTATGCAATTTTAATATGTAACTCCTCTAACCCTTGGTCTCCCTTGAGTGACTCTTCACTTTCCCTTGAGATCAACAGTCACGACTTAATCATTCGTTGAGGCCACTTAAATCACTAGAGTGACCCATAACATCATAAAGTCACTTTTACACATTAAAAAATAAAAGACCCAACTTTATAAAATCACTAGGGAGAAAAAGTGTTCGGTCACTTCCACATGCTGGGCTCCGCCAATGCAGAAGTACTTCCGAGCTACCAATTCTAAGATTCTACCTTGATCTATCATCTACTAACAATCAGTTAAGCTCGCTAGTCTGAGAGGCAGACAATAGCGTTTGGCCATGGTGCATAGAAATGCTAGTTGAAGGTACGAAGGGCACTTCCTATATAACAAAACTTTGCATGGATAACTCCAACCAAATGAAATGCAGTTAAAAAAGTATTTTGTCTGACAGATTGGGAAATACCATTAATTGATTAGGCAATAGTTAAAGTGAAGCAAAGTATGAAATACTGAGAGTGGGGCATGAAAGATAATGATGTATGTGACAGGAGTAATAAATTCAATGCAATACATTTTTCTTATGTCTTCTCTAATTTACCCATGACTGTCTTAGTGCATCGACTATATACTAAAACAACACACCAGACTTTTCAACAAAAGTTCTTTCTAACAAAAACTAAATTTTAGACAATTTGTTATAATTCAGCACCAAATTACCTACCTGATTCATCTCTGCAACAATTTGATTCAGAATTTTCAGACCAATGCAATAGTGCTCCGTCGTTGACTGTCCACAAAATCAGATCTTTCTTGTGAGAAAAATGTGTAATATGCATACCATATCTACACGTTAAACATTTAGAAGCGCTAAGCATATGTGCAATAAGGAAAATAGCATTAGATGCCATGAACCAATGCAAACTTGTGTCAAGTAGATTTGAAATCTTCTAAAACCAGGACAAAAAGAATGGATCTTAAGAACTCATGGAGGAAGATCGTGATATGGCATATTGAACTGGGGTGAGGCAAACCTATATTTAACTGGAAAAAAGAGAACCTACCCAATAAAAATTACCTTCTTTAACCTTATTATCTATACTATGATCCAAAAACAATAATTATCAAATCATTGTAAATATTCCATCATTTAAGATTCTCGCTTCCACATAAAAGAAAATATGATTAATAAATTATGAAACAGCTGTAAATAACTCCATATCATCCAAATGAATGTGGACTTGGCTTGAATATTCAGGATAAAAGGCAGCCGTAGAAGCAAATAGATAAAAATAAATAACGATGAACAGATCATTAAAGATGATTTCAACAGCAAAACAAAGTGTTTAATACATTGTGGAATATAAGAACAAATCTAGCACTGCAATAAATTGTCATAAACTCATAGAGTCAGTATGACCAACAAAATTGGTTTTCCAATAAACAGTAAAAATATAATCATAAAATTAACATGCCCATAGTTACAAGGTACCTGTAGCACAAGAACCCACAATTATGATATAATATTGCAAATATTTCTTTAAAAAATTAAGCAAAAAAACAACCATGTAATAAAACAAATATGAATAATTTTAAACAATGTTCCACCAAGTTTCTGGGACGGAGGAGAGTGGGAGTGGGGAGACACACATGGGGGGAGGTGTGGGAGCACCCCCAAATTTTAGGGAAATTCAGGGGGGGCGGGGGGACATCGGGGTCCCTAGCATAGGGGTCCCCGTCTCTAAAATTATAAAAATAATAATAATGATGATAAATCCCAACAATGATGATAAATTCATCATAATAACAATGATGATAAATTCATCATTGTGCAATCCAGTGGAAACGCTATAATCCTGCCAATCCCAAAATCCTGAAAACTCTTAAGTCTACTAAATTATGAATGGGATATGAAATTTTACTTTCTCCATATGAAGTCTGGTGAGGTTGGAACCACTCGCAAACATCCTGAAACAATTAATTACCAAGTTCACAAACTCCTCAAAACTCTATCCCCTATCTTTGTTCTGCCTTAAAGAGTTGTTAGACAAAAAATCAGGAGGGACGGGTGTTCAGGCATCCCCCTTTGGAATGGGGGGCGCCGCGAGTCCAGACGCCCCCCTTTTGGGGAAACACATCCCCCACACTAGGGAAATGTTTCCCCATGCGTTTCCCTGAGTTTCCCCAAAAGGAGGACGTGGGGAAACGTTTCCCCAAGCACCCACCCCCCTTCCCGCCCCCAGAGCGTGAGAAACATGGAGGGAGCACGCCCCACCCTAGGGGATGCATCCCCGTGGAACACTGATAATTTATAACTGTAGCAAATACTCATCATAAATCAAATGTTTAATACCAAAAGAGTTGGCAAACATTGCATTTTAGAATTAAACAATACATGAAATTCAGATTTCAGTACATAGTTTTAGATTTTAGTACAAGAAACTCAGAGTTTGTAATTCGTTTTAGATTTTAGTACATGAAATTTAGATTTCAGTACATAGTTTTCGATTCGAGTAGATGATATCATATTTCAGTACATAGTTTTCTTTCGATGAATAGTTTGCTCTCAACCTAAATCCCCGTTCATTGATTAATTAGACAGGGACACCCCCTTGCCCCCTATATTTGTGTTAGTTTTTGATGGTCTAGGCTATTTATTGGATCTCCCAAGAATTTCTCTACCGGATGGATTAGAAATGGTAAACATCACTTTGAAAGCAACTCTCTCCTATCAGTTTGGATTGACTAGAAGCCAGAATGCAAGAGACTACCTAGCCCTCTTTTGTGCAACTTCAAGGGCATTTTTTAGTGAGCATAAGACTAACTTTTAGGTTCATTGGCCTTGATGACCATCCAAACTAGTGTGACAAACAAACTTGTTTGACAATTATAAGAATATCCAATTTAAGTAGGATAGAATAAAGTAATCCATTTAGGATGAAATAATATTATATTGAGTAAAATGTATAAGAATGAGATGTGATATTACAATGACAATGAGGGTCATATATACCCACGCAGGGATGTCGTTTCATTAATAGACATGTCTTTTGGATATTTAACTCGTGARCCATATTTGGTTCACCACATTGGTATCAGAGCTTCGTTTCTGATCCCRGCCTTTGGCCATTAGACCCTCAGTCAATATTTTGTTGCCCTTGGCAGTATTACTGTCGCCCTTGACAGCATCACTGTTGCCCTTGGCCACACGATTATCAATCAGAGCTTCTCTGAATTATCTGGTTTTGACCACCTCTAGCCATTGGCCATTTAGATTTCATAATTCCAGTAAAAAATCAATCTGTTGCCAATCTAGTAAATACCAAAATCTAACCAAAAAAAAGAAGAAAAAAAAATTGTTCCGCTGCAAAATTAGAAGAAATATCGAAAACGTTGAACCTTCAATACCATTGCTAAAAAAATCGATCTAGCAACATTGAATAAAAACAAAAATTTCAGATGCAATCGTGGTTGGCAGTTGAATCAAGAGTAGGGGGGTTCACTCAATTTCGTCGAACCATCGTCGTAAACTAAAACTCTGCTATACATTAGGCAAACAACCGCCAACACCATTGCCATTAAATTGCAGATCAATCAGACATAGTTCACCGAGGACCAGACCGAGAACTTTAGGGTTACTAAAACCATTACTGTGGAGAATCATGCCATCAAGGTGCATCGGAGTGCAGAACTTGCGAGTTGCCCAGTTATCGTAGCATTGTATGGCTTCTCTTTGAGTGGCCACAATCCGACAGGTGTTCTCACATGCTCTGCAATGTGGGTTAGCAACCTGTGTATGCAGGTTGTGGAGAGTTGCCATTCAATCGACGACAGTTGTGGGGAGTCGCACCCTTCAACTAACAACCCTTAAAAAAAAATTAAACAAATACTAATTTTTTTATGAGCAAATCATTAATTCACTCGTTACCGAGAAATCACTTACCGATCAATAAAGTCGAGCGGGTCATAAAATTTCAAAAACTATATTAAGTGAAGGGTGAATGGGTTCCCAAGTTTTAATTCGAAGTTATTAAAAATGAAGTAAGAAGAGAGATAGTGAAGGTTTTTTATAAGAAATTCATAAAGTTAAAAAGGGCTTATTATTACTTAGTAGAATCAAAATTTATTGAAGGGGTTAACTCCAAAGTTAAAAAAAGGGGGTATTATAAATAAAGTGATTCCCCTAGAAGCTAAGTGAAGTGAAGCTTTAAAAAAGAATTTTTATAAAAATGGTTATTTTTAATAAAGTAAGGAGTTTTAAGCCTTATTATTAATAAAAAGATATAAAGGATATTATATGTTACAAGAATTCTCAAGATTAAAATGATGAAAGAGAGATTTTCTTATGAAGGTTGTCTACTTTTATCTTACGGGTTTTCTACATTAAAGGGGAGTATCCAAGGAAGAGTGGTTAACATCATTATCAGCTTGGACTATAATGAAAATCACATTAATATTGATTTGGCAAATCAATTATTAATTCCACAGCCGAATATAATCGAAAAGGAAGATATTTTTCAAATTAAGGAGTTACAAGTGACAATTGATGAATATGAATATATATCTCAATTCTATGTTACAACTATGTACAAAGAAGAAATCGACATCATTATCGGGTTACCCTGGTTTAAAAATCTAGGTACCTTCATCTTAAACATGGAGAAAAAGTTTGTGACATTTCCCCATAAAGAGAAGATAATAACATTTCAAGACACTACTATGAGGTCAAAATCGATAATATCTTCATCAAAAGACTTTAAAGATATCTAGCACGTGATCCTTCAAGAAAATCAAAAGTCGGTATCAAAAATGCAAAAAGAATTTGATGAAGTTATTAAGGAAAAAAACGAAGAAATTTCTCGTTTAAAAGA
This sequence comes from Picea engelmannii, assembly GCA_009831015.1. Classification (NCBI taxonomy): domain Eukaryota; kingdom Viridiplantae; phylum Streptophyta; class Pinopsida; order Pinales; family Pinaceae; genus Picea; species Picea engelmannii. Next base: position 125,863 of record ML802789.1, read on the forward strand.
CCACAGTCAAAAACTACTTACACGGATCAAAATGTCAAAGGATAGGAAACGATGTGTTCAGAAGTTGGAACAAGAGAATCAAGATCTCAAGAAGAACCTATCAGAAAAAAATGAAGAAAATTCTCGTTTGAAGAACCTTAATCAAGGGTTGCTAGAACAAATCAGAAAGTTGAAAGAAGAAAAACTTGAAAATAAAGACATTAAAGATATCGACAAAGTAGATGATGAAGAAAATTCGTGTTTAAAAAATCATAATCAAAACCTACTTTACACAAATTAAAAAGCTTAAGAATGATAAGAAGTCTCTGGAAAACAATTTAGAACTACTTATAGAAAAGGAAGCATCGAAGTTGTCATATGAACAAATCCAAGTTATGGAAAATGGAACAATTACATATCCAATCCTCGTCACAGCTCAAAGAGCTACAAAATCAACTGAAATAAAGACAACGTCAGATGTGGGAGTACAAACGATCGAAGCTCCAGGTATACTTACTAATCGAAATTCAACCATTAAAAAGGCAACATCGGTGCGTGAAGAAAATCATATATCGAAGTTAAACAAAGAAAACGCTACAAGTATGATAAGGAAAAATCATGTTATCAGAGATCCCTATCGACATCCAAATCATATGACCTGATATCTTAACCAATCAGAATATCAATGTCATTTAGTACGGGAACGACTAACTTATCATCCGAAAAATATTGATATCAGCGCAATTCAGTCTCATGATAACTATTCATCATGGAAGAGCAATGTTCCACAAAAGATTGAATTAGGATGGTCTGATCCTTTCACAATTCGACGGTTCTATTCAACTCTTCGTCCTTCATATCGGCTCGTATTGTCAATTCTGACCACAACAAAAACAGAGAATCATGTGAAGACATTGTGAGCCAGAACGAGGAGATAAGCTTCTCCATAAACATGCTTTGAGGACAAAGCATTTCTAAAGGGGAAGGCTAAAAGACGTGTCTTTTCATTATGATCTATCAATTATTACTATTTAATGATTATTTATTTATATCTATATATTTTATATATTTATGATCATAAAAACTATATTCCCTTGTGGAACTACATCCGAGCAAGGGTGATTTGCACTAATTAGGGATCCCATTTAACACCGATCTTTTGATTGTATCTATAAGGGATCAGTGTCTTCAAAGGCTTCAAACCAAGCTTCATTTCTAGCAATTCAAGGACCTTCCCTCGAAAAGCAAGTTAACTGTCACTCTAGAATACTCCAGGCCTCGCACAATATATTATGTCTCTTACTGAAGCCTGAGCTCAACTGGTTGTCACCAATGTTGTTGGACATTTCGCTAGTTCCATGTCGACAAGTGTATGGTGCGAATCCCCCTAGGTGAGGCGTACTAGCTTACATCAACAGGTTTACTAGGGATGCCATCCACAAATATGTAGAAGCATCCCTTGGGTTTCCCTGCGAGCATTACCTTGGAAAAATATTATGTCTCTTGTTGGCTCCTAACAAAACTTATTCAGACAATTGCAACAAATTCCTAGGTCATTTTGTGGTCTAAATATGGTGGGGAGAGAGGTCATCTAATAGTCCCTTGGCAGAATTGTATTATGCCCAAGGAGGAAGGAGGTTTAGGCCTTATTGATGTTCCTTCACAAGGAAGCATTCTCACTGCTCCCAACAAGATTCAATTTAGACAGTGGCAACAAATTCTTAGATCATTTTCGTGGTCTAAATATGGTGGGGAGAGAGGTCATCTAATAGTCCCTTGGGACATTTGTACTATGCCCGAGGAGGAAGGAGGTTTAAGCCTTATTGATGTCCCTTCACAAGGAAGCATTCTCACTACCAAGTGGGTAGTGAGATGCCTTGAAGATTCTTCACCATGGCGGATGCTACTGCGAAAATTGGGCCCACAGATGGGCATTGTTTAGTTTGTAATAAACTGGAGACAATGAAACACATATTTTGGGATTGCAGATTTGTCAGGGACTATTGGAATCACATCGAGGATCATTGTTCACCTTTATTTCAAGGGGAACATGAATTGGAGAGCTGCAGTTTTTGGTGACTCTAGATATTTAGTGCTTTCTTCTTTTACAAGACTTTGGCACTACCTTAGAGTCACTGCTTTATCACTATCTGGAGGTTAAGATGCAAGAAATTTTTTGCCAAAAAGGTCAATTCATTCCAGTCCTTTTGTTGTAACTGGCAGGAAGAGGTATGTATCAAATTCTTGGCTAAAGGTTTTCTTCTGATCAAGGATGCTAAAGAGCTAGATGTGCCAGCTTATTTTTATTCACTTTTGCTCTATTAGAGTTAAGGAAGAGGATATGATCAACCATTGTACATACCCTTTCACCTTTGTTTTCTCCTTCGTAGACATTTCTATGTTCATATAAGACATTTATTTTTTAAAAACAAAAACATGTAATGCCAGGGTTGTTCGGCTTTTTCTAAAGGGTACTTTCTCATACTATATACAAACCCTAGAAATAAAATGGAATGTTTGAAGAGTGTACCTAGATGATGGATAAGTGAAACATTTTATGAAACTCTATACCCTAGGTTTTTACCCTTTTGAGGAAACTCTTATGTCCTAGTATGGGTCAAACTACCAAGTCTACCTTTGGAATTCCTTCATGATTTGGTTTTCGTCATTGGTAGGGAACTCTTTAGGAACAAACTATGTAATGTCTTCAAATCTTACAACACAACACACTAATCTCTCTTATGCAAGACTGCATTAATTTAGAGTTGAGCAAGCTATTACCCGCTTCAGTCAATTTGAGTCTTTTGGATTTTTCTTGGGAGCAGCCTTTGGAATATGAAAATATTCCCTTCAATTTCAAGAACTTCTCTAAAGAGGGACATTTGGCACATGTGTGTCCTCAACAACGGAAATCGCTAGGGATTATAGCCTGAAACTTTCAGAGGAAATTGATCTTTCCTAAATCGAGACAAAGGAAGCCACTTTCTCATATTCGTAGGAAGCAAGGAACAAATCTTCCAATGCTTCAAAGAAAATGAAGAAGTTGGCACACAATGAGTGCATAGGAGCAAGAGGGAGTCTTGCTCATGTACTTGTGTCTGAGTGGGCAAGGCTGAGGAAGTGTGCAGGGGGAAGCTAGGGAGATAGCAGCCAGGTGGGCTAGGCTATCACTGCATTGTAATCCTCTGAGGGCCATTATCTCAGGAAGGGAGCCCAAAAATAATAAAACTCAGAATTGATTTTCCCGCAAGGGTTTTTCCAGGGGTGTTTACCCGAATCTCGTGTGCAAATGTGTTTGGTTTATGTTTTATGCTTCTACTTATATTTTCGTTGAGTAACCTAGTTGTGCTTTAGTTCAGTAAAATTATTTTGCTCGGAATTAACTATCGTGTGCTAGATTAGCATAAATTCAACAATAATGCCCCTTCCAGAGGGTAGCACTGTGAAGAAGGAGGTGATCCGTCGAATAGGGTCTCATCCCGTAGGAGGCTAAAGAGTATGGGCTTGGAGCCTAAAGGCCTCTTGTATGTATAAGGCAAAGCATCGCTAATCCGGGTACCTGAAGAATCTCGTGAGGGTCTGAGTCCCCCTGAAAAAGAAATGAAATCGCCCCCTGATCTCATAATAAGTGGGGCAACGGAAGATGAAGTGCTCCTTAGTCTTGACCTCCTAAAGTTGGCACAGCTGACAGAGTCTATCTGGTTGATCGATTTGGTGGTCTGTCTCTACCCGAAATCTATGAGAGCCTGCCCTGAACTGACCTAGAGGAATGCAAAGAGCATGTACCCAGTGGCGGAATGTATACTATGGTCGAGCAATGAGTCCATCCCTCAGCTCCAAGAAATGCTCAACATAAAAGGCCATCTTTGGGCGTAACCCACAAAGACGGTTAACCCAAGTGATTTGGACAAATCGCTTATAAATGTCATATATGATGATCTTGTTTAACATATGTCCGATCGATAGGAGATGGCCAGGTGCATCCAATGAATATCGAAATGGAGGGGGGCGATCCATCTGAATGCCCACATACTCTAAAAGATCTAAAACCCTTGCAAACCAACCTTGAGCCCGACCCAATGGGCTAGAGAGGGCAATAGTCTCTGAAGAGCAATACACCAAGTACGGGTACCGGTCTCGCCCCTTCGCCGAATTCGCTAGGCCCCGAATGCAATGCAGAAAAGAGACCAATCCGAAAATTGTCTCGAGAGGGAAGGACCAAGCCCCAAACTCTACTAGGATGATGTGATGAGGAACTGTCTGCTTGCATCTAATGATTCGACGAAGGAAAAAGGTCTGGACTCCAGTAAAGAAGGCCCCCAAATCTCTTTGCCATAAAGAACAATGGGTTGGATAAGGGAGTCCATGAGAGACATCTTGGATGAGTTATCCTGAAAATGGTGGCGGAAAGTTTGCAGCGGGGCTACTAGCAATGTTGGAGTCCACAAGCCAGCACTTTCCAAGTCAATATTTACAAAAGGCTATTACAACAGAACAAGAGATGCAAGATGCAACCACCCCAAAAGAATCCTGTCTACTTTAATGTCCTAGTTCCAAGTTGGAAAATGACAATTTGATCGAAATTGCCATCAAGACAGCTGACAGAATAGAGAGGCAATAAATTTAGGCCTTCAAACCTAAAAATTGAAAACTAGGCAGAATATCATGACCATCGGTCATTCATATTGCAGAATATCATGACCATTGGTCATTCATATCCCTGCATACACTCTCAAGAGAGAGTCACAAAAAAAACATCGATATCCTCTAAGATAAGAAGCAAATTAAATTTGAGTAAGCAAAAGCTCCGAGGATACAAATGCAGATTAAATTACACACCTGACTCAAGAAGTTCATGGAATCCTTCACAATCTCCCTAAACCTGTCATCATCATACCATCCTAGCTTTGTGATACGGCAAAGAAGTTGAATCAAAGAACCAGTTACATATGGCTGCAATTCTGGCCCTCTAGTAGCAAGATATCCCACAACATAGTTGCCTGAAGAATCCACAGAAAAGACCCAGGATGTCAAACATGTATAACGAAAAAAATCCAAAAGAACTGCCGAACATTAGCAGTTCGACACAGTTTATGCTAGAAGGAACTGCAATAAAGCAATTGCAACAGCTAAAAATAAATAGTTTACTGTGTGCATGCTTGATGAAGATACTTTTAGTAATTTGCTCCTTATGCTCTTACAAAATGGACTTTTTCTACCATAGAGCATTAGGGCATGGATAGACAAGATTGGTGAACAACAAAACACATACAGCAATGGCATTACAATGGAAGCATATACTTATGTCTGTTTTCTTTTATTATATAACTGCTTGTGGAAGTGGCTTAAATCAGATACATAATATGCACAAAGAAAAGTGTAAATGACAAAAAGAGACAAAGGATCTTACGGATATCTAGGCGCAGCTGGAGAGAAAGAGTGTGCTCAGAAACCTGTTTCAACAAGCTTGAGCTGGCCAAAACCAATGCATAAGGAGATGAAGCATTGTCAAGAATGTACTGACATTGTGAAATGTACTCCGTATTCACTGAAAAACATTGCAAAGTGCTCTCTGCACGGGCTCGCTCTGCTGTATCCTGTGAGTTGTAAAGCCTTTCACATAAGGCCTCTAATTGTGCTAAGCTCTCCATGGATCGCAGCAAGACAAAGCTACAAATATACAAAATGCCCTGGCTCTATGAACTGCTAACGTCTTCCATTTCCTTGTACCCAATAGATAAGGTTCAAATATAGGTCATAGATTCATGCAGCTGCCAGTTCAAGCATTAACAGGTAGCAAACCTGGTCAATAACAGAATGGCAATTAATTCAGGAAATCTATGAAAGACATAATTGGTTCAACATTTTAAATATAACTTTGTATCAGACCGTCTTGAAGATAACATGAAAAGATGCAATATCCTAGCATATAGGGTACAGTAAGACTTTTCTTTTCTACACCATTCATCTATCAACAGTAGAAGCAAACTATGTTCAGCAACATAACAGCTATAAGGAAGCCACATTTCTTCTTTGACAATTAAACTGAAAACGTTTTTAGGATAGTGATAATTAACAGATGGAAAATAGATTATGTCAAGCAAATAAAAATAACTGCCAGAAAACTAGAGACAAGAAGCCGGCTAACAATGTTACCAATAAGAAGTGTTCTCCACAAACACAAACTAAAAAGAGGTTAGTTTTGCATATATTCTAGCAGATCATTCAAAGCCAGCTCAGAACAGTACAAGAAGTTGAGTACAAGATGCCTAAAGTTGGACCTAGAACATTGAAACAGAAAACAACCTCTTCAACTGGAAAGAAAGTATGGAAAGAAAAGAAAATTATACTAGTTTATCACAAAGAAGACTTGATGAGAAGAGTAAATTAATTTAATAAAAACCAAGAGAAAATGTACCTATCAGACTTGAGCCTAAAATGCTACAATTAAGCTCTAATTATACAGGATATTATGCAATAAAGTTTAAACATCTATGCCAGGTTTAGACAGGTGAAGAGAATTTCTTACCACATATAGTAATATCTAAGGATATACCATATATCAAGGATATGCCAAGTCTCAGGAAGAACCTGCTTTCAGTTTCGGTTATCGAGTATAAGGGCTTTGCAGTGGAGTTCAAGAACCAGCAAGTCCTCATCATACCGAAGGAATCTAGCCCAAATACAGCTCAGGAAATCAAGGTTAGAGAAGGTAATGTGTACAAGTTACAAAGTGGACCTGTTAGAGCCCTAGTGCATAACAATGACAGCATGTGCAAGTTGTGGCACAAGAGGATGGGGTACCTACATCACAGGGCATCGCCTATTCTGAGGGAGACAGTCACAAGTCTTCCAGAGTTCAGTATTAAGCAGCATGGTGTATGCAAAGGGTTCACGCTTGGCAAGAATGCCAAGGCTACTTCCCCAAGGAGCGAGCTTAGTAAGACTTCAAAGGCTTACAATGTCTATATTATAGAGCAAAAGCAAACAGTAGTGAGCACGGATGTAAAGTTTGAGGAAGAATTTGCATCCAGGAAGTCCCATGAGCCTATTCCAGTTACAAAGCATAAGAAGATGGAAGCTTCAAAGGTTGAACTAGGATCACTTGTGATTTCCAAAGCAGTACAGTAGACTTTAAGTGGAGAAGGGGAGACAATAGCCCCTTGCATTTCTGTCAGGAGACCTCGATGGTTCAATCAAACATTGAGGGATGCTCAGGAGTATGTTGAGACTACTAGGAGCACATTCAAAGAAAGCAAACCTCCAAGGAAGAGATTTTGGATGGCATTGATGAGCAACATTCTAGATTCCGAGCCTTCTAGCATTCAAGAGGCAGCAAACCAATAGGTATGGCAGTATCATATGGTGGATGAGTACACCTCCATCATGAAGGATGATGCTTGGGACATAGTGCCAAGACCAAAAGGGAAGTCAGTTGTGATTCCTAGGTGGCTCTACAAGATTAAGCACTGCAGATGGTAGCATTGAGAAGTTCAAAAAAAGGTTTGTGGTTAGAGGGTTCTCCCAGAGAGAGGGAGTGGACTACAACGAGACTTTTGCTCTAGTTGCCAACTTTATGGGATGGAGGATACATCAGATGGATGTGAAGTCAACTTTCCTTAATGGGATCATTGAGGAAAAAGTGTACATAGAGAAGCCTCAAGGCTTTGAAGTAAGTGGGAAGGAGTCTGATATCTGTTTTGTAGTGAACACCTTGAGTCAGTTCATCGTGGAGCCAAGGCACGAGCATTGGGTAGCAGCAAACCATGTGCTCAGGTATTTGAGGGGCACAGTGGAGTATGGACTGAGATATATTGGAGATGGTGAAGTGAAGTTGTAAGGGTATTCAGACTCAGATTGGGCAGAAAATGCAACAAATAGGAAGAGCACCTCAAGGTGTTACTTTAGCTTGGGATCAGCGATGATATCCTAGTTTATCAAGAAGCAGACTTATGTGGCACTTAGCTCAACAGAGGCAAAATACATGGTAGCTAGTACAGATAGTTATGCAACCATTTGGCTTCACAAGTTACTTGTGGGGTTATTTGATCAGGAGTTGGATCCCATGGTCATTTACTATGATCATTAGAGTTGTATCAAACTCTCTGAGAATCCAACGGTTCATGACAGGTCCAAACACATATAGATCAGATATCACTTCATACGAGACAGGGTTCAAAAGGGAGCAATGAAGCTTCAATATTCACATAGATCCGCAAGTCGTTGATATTCTGACCAAGCCCTTGGCAAAAGGGATGTTTGAGGCATTCATAGACAGACTTGGATTGGTGCAGAATTCCTTACTCATTGAGGGGGAATGTTAAGAAATATAGCTTGAACAGGAACTTTCGCACAGGTTCAATGTGAACGTGCGAGAAGTAGTTCGAGATATTTTCTATTTTCAAAATATAATTCTATTTTATAATTCACTTTAGTAAAAAAGTGAAAAGTATTATTTTTTGCAATTGAGTCTACAAAGTGTATTTCATGCATGCATGACTTAGACTGGGAGTAATCTCCAAAATAGATTAGGGTTTTGGTCTCAGCTAAAAGTATAAAGACAGGTCAATATAGAGAGTTCATAAACATATGAACAATTGAGTAGGTTGAGCAGCTAAAAGAGAGAGAGAGAAAGCAGGGATTCAAGGAGAAGCAAAATAGAGTAGCAAGCAATTTCATACAGGTTGTTGTACAATTTCGTACAATCATACGAAACAATTCTATACAATTGTAAGGACAGGCCRTACAATCCATACATTCAGGCCGTACTTCTCAAGCAGATCATTCCACTCAGTTCAAAGTGATTTTGCTAACCATGTAGTTGTTGTTTTTTTGGCAGCCTGTGGAGGTTTCCTTGCAAGTTTTTTTAAGGAATGAAAAGTTGATTTGAAGGAGTAATTACCTGTGTATGTGTGAAACTGTTTTATGCTTCGACTATTTGATTTCCAGTTATTGTGTGATTGATGCTATGGTCTGAAATTTAATTTTTGGTTTAATTAAATTCAGCAATTTACTTCTTTAATTGAGATCATAAGGACATTAGTCAACTAGGCTTGCAATTTTTACAACCCCTTGGAGCCGACATCCAAGGTACTCCCCACATGGCTCTTGCCTTGGTAGATCACCCAAGTAACAAGCCCTTTGCCACCCTCTTTTAATAGTCATAGTCATAGTCTTCTCTAACAACAACAAACAATCACCCCTCTTGGAGATCATGCTACCTTTGGTTGTTAACCTTGACTATTGGAACCATAACAAAGACACCACAAACAAATCGTCATCGTGTAGACCTGTCATTGTGACATGGAGCACACCCAGACTACCATGTGGGTTCCACCCCTTAATTCCTTGCAATAGACTGCCACACAAATGCCACGTGGACAACAATCCATACCAATAGCCACATAGACACACTGTCATATGGTCCTTCTTTATCTACCACAAGGCCCTCTGCCACATCAACCTGTCACATGTTAGTGCCAATCATCATAGTGCCACATGACACCACTAAATGTTGCCATAAGGCACCACTGCCACCTAACATGTCAGCATGTGCCACATCCACCGCCACATCACCTAAAACATCATCACTCTATAAGAACCCCCCTCTACTACACTATGGATTTTTTAAGGTGATTTTCAAACAAGAATACCTTGGTCATATGCTATTTTTTGCAAAGTGTATTCTTTTGTGGTCTACGCACTGGAGCAATTGGCTTCTAGAAATTCTATGGTTTAGTAATTGTTGTTTCTCAATTTTCTCTAATCCCCCCTCTAATCCTCATTTTAGGAACTTTTGAATGGCATGCCTTGGTCATCCAAGCACCTTTTTTCATGTCATTTTTTAAAAGTGCATTGTTTTTTGCGCAATTTGCATTGGTGCAAACAATTTCTGTTTTTATAGACATTTAATTTTTGCTCTTCGTTATGGCTAATTCAATTGTACTCCACTTAACCAGTACTAATTATCACTCATGGAAGTCCTACATGGAAGATTTGTTGAGAAAGAAGGGATTGTTTAGGATCATTCTAGGAACAAAAGTTGCACCTTGGATGCCTTGAAGAAAAACAAGTGGGATATCAAAAACAACAAACCTCCTAGACTCAATGGCATGTCTCTTTTTGAAGATCTATTTCATCTTCAAAATATTGATACTCCATTCAACACAAGGTGGACTTTGTCACTATGTTCTCTTGTTCAATTATCACTATGGAGTACCATCATTTGACAACTTATGATGGCAACCATTTCTTGTTCAAAGCATTCTTGTTGATATTTAACACTTTAGCTCAGTGGAATCACTCTCTATTTCACTAGGATTCTTTGGTTTGCATGATTAGAGTAGTTATGTAGATCTTTGAAGAATTTGCCATTTGTGCATCAAAATCTAATATTCTTTCACTTTAACATGCTCTTCGCCATCTTATATGTCATATCTTGGACATTGTAACTTAACCATTGGTTTATGGGTTTTGAAGGACTCTACTAATGGATCTCTTGTACCTATGCTCACTAATGGAAACTCTTGTAAGCTTTGTTGATTTTTGGGAAGCATTGGTTGGTTTCTTGGAGCCTATGATTTTGATGGACTTTACTATGAGCATTACTTTGCACCTTATTAAGGTCAAATTGATGTTGTCATATTTGATCATCTTGTTATTTACACCCAAATTCAGCATTACATGGGGGTATTCATGAAGGTTTTTTTTTGGATTGTAAATGGGTACCTAACTAAGCTAATTTTTATCAACGCCCCTATCGAGTACTTTGTCTCAAGGATGGCACTTTTTAGTGGCATCATTTCGATGTTTCCTTCCTTTTCATGAAGCACTAGTCCAACATTTTATAGTAACCCCTCATCTGCGTTGGAGCACCTTTGTTAATCGATGATAGTTTTGTGCTTTTTATGCATATGTATCCAATTCTCTTCAACCTCATTCAATGATCTTCACAGTTTTGG
>ML802789.1:164088-179014 GCA_009831015.1 Picea engelmannii
ACATGATTTTGATAGTGAGATGTCGAAGCTCGGGGCTCAAACATATATTGTGATTATTAGGGACCCATTTTCTCACAACGGCTTGAGAGGTTTGCACCAGCCAATTATGAATTTAAAATTATCGCAGTCCATCCACCTAGATCCCAGTGACCAAGGGCACAACTCCAAATCAACTCCCCTGATCAATTGAAATACAGCACAGAGAGATATAAGTTGTGGGTAAAAGGAAAATAACGCTAACCATGTTAAAACATATTAATCACAGAGAAATCAATGAGTTTGCAAGAAATCGGTTCAAAAAAAGCGGAAAAAAGGTCCGTTCAAAACTCCACAAAAAAAAGCAAAAAAACAAGTGTGGCTTCAGATATATTAAATAACAAAAATTAAATAAAAAGGAAAAGTACAAATAAAAAAGACAAAATCAATTAACAGATGACTCACATGAAAGGAGCTCCAAATCATATTTGAGAAGAGAGGAGAGGAGTTTCAATGGAGGAAGATTTCACAACACTTTACCATCCACACTACTGCCTTAATATTGTTCCCGAAAGCCACTGAAAAGAAAATTGCACATAGCATAACAGACATTCCACCTTCTTCCAAATGAAAGAAAAGTATTAAAGATAGAAACTTCATTCATTTTAAAGACATTGAACTGGAATAAAAGGCTGCGCCTAGGGTTTCTCAGTGGCAATTTCCAAGCAACAACTAGTATTATCAAATATTACGCAGTCATTTTCCCACAGGAAGAAACAAGAAACCTGGCTTTGTCACAGGTCGATTAAATGTCTTTAATTCTTTCAAACTCTTATTATTCCCACTCATTGCAACAGGGATACAACCATAAAAAGATAAACCGGGTCTCTGTGACGGTTCATATGCCCTTACTGAAAAAACCTTAATTTACATCAGGCATTGTATTAAAAAATATATATTTCGGATCGCACGGTTATAGACAGACGATTCACTATATTTGAACGCCTTAATTTCCCTAATTCCATTTGCAGGTAAAGGAGACTGAATTCGCCGGACGATATGTGAATTGAAAAACATGAAATCGGTTACAGAAAAAAAATAAAATCTTCAAATTTCAGCATCGATTGACAGTCTGATCTAGAAATAAAAGCAAGGATATTTAAAACCGTGAGCGAGCTCGTGCGAGGAGCACCTTTGAGAGTTGCGGGACATTGAAGTGGTTTTTATCGTATATTCTAGTTGGCAGGAGTGTTGCCCGTCGCAAGAACCAGGAGAAGAAACAGGGGCCCGACTGTAGCTGCTGCCGCCAATAAGTGGGCCGATCTTCAATAGGTTTGTGCAGTGTATTGGAGCTCCCGGAGAGAAGAAGAGACCTAAGCGAAAGAAGAGAGCACAAGGGAGAACGACGAGGATGAATGATTAAAGCAAAAGATATTATTATATTGAAAGTATTAGGATGGGATTTATATTATGTGAACCTAATTATGTCACATTGATGGCTCTTTTGCTTTTATAATTTTTCACAGCCTTCAAAAGAAGATTCCTAGCCACCGTTACCACTCCCTCCTTTGCTTAGCTAGGAAATTAATTGGTAAAAAATCTTATGTGGATGGCTTTACCATTTTCATCTCGGATAACAACATATTTATCTTTTATAGATATAAGCAGCAAAAATTATATTGTAGGTGTTATGTTGCACTACAAATTTTTTCAAATTGTTATTTAGACTTATTTTAGTTTTTCAAAGTGTTATTAGTCCTTTCCATAGGCATAGAGGGACTATAGCAATCGATAATTCGTTGATTTCATATTAGTTTGTTCTTTGACCACAAATATTTGCATAATATCTATTGTTGGAGTTAGGGAACTAAAAACATTGATTTTTATATAATAAAAAGGACCATATATGTGATCATCTGATTGGATAATAGATTGGAGGTCTTATTGTCGGCTTCGTTATTCCCAATGTTTTATATGATAACATATCCAAACTTTTTGATCGTATACAGTGTTTTTGAATAATATATTTTTCCTATGTATTGTTTGAAGGTCGATTAATGCTAGCATTAGTTCGAATGTTTGTCTTAGCATTTTCTGCTAGCTAAACTTATCCCAATGTTTGATATGCTAGCATATCCAAACTTTGTCATTCGAATACATTCTCTAGCATATTACTATGTGTGATTTTTTCTTTATTCTTGCGTGCTTCGAGAGTCTTTGTCATTGTTGCGTATGTAAACAGGTCTGCGACGTTGCAAGCTTTCTTAAATGTTTGCATAGGACGATGCTCTTCGACGGTTTTGACAATCTTAGGTGTTTACCTAACAGGTCTCGCAGCCTTAAATGTTTATTGTACAGTTTCGTTCCATATTTTTTGATGGTGTTGTTTACAGTGAAATTGTGCAAAATTGTTCCCCACCGGCATCACTGGTTCAGTGGTTGATGCTTATTCGTTGGTTTGTTCTGAGCTTCTTGTTCTTGTTTGATTCAACTTTGCAAAGTTGAGGTCCTGCAATTGCAGTTGCTTGTTCACTGGTTTGTTGTTCTTCAACTTTGCAAGTTGTTGGGTCTATTGTTGCGGTTTGCAAGTTTTGTGGCTGAGCTCTTGTCATCCTTCGTTGACAGGTAAGTTTTTGTGCCATCGTTTCGTTGGTGTTCCTTTTTTTCTACTTAGTGTTTTGCACCTTCCAGACAAGCTTTTTCAATGGCAGGAGTCCCTGCCTCGAAATTCTGTTACATGACATCTTTCTGTGTGCTCTTATTTTCTGTTCCTGGAAACCATGCATCTTCGTATGTCGGCTGCCACATCCTGCATATTGTGCCATAACTATTACGAAATTTGCAATGCAAAGCAGTTTAGAAAACGAATCTGGAGCTGTCACAAGGGGGAACCATTCGTCGGGGTGTAGAGGCAGGAAATGCTTTTATTCTCTGGGTTAAAAAACCGCGTCCACCTGTTGCCTTTGTCCTATCCTTTCTATTTTGCAGAACTTTTTCTGCTTCTAAGAAGCTTGTAGGATGCACACCATGAATAGGTTCAAATCGGTCTTTGTGCTCAACAAAATTATAGTCTTATTTATTTGCGTTGTTTCTTCTGTTTGGTTCACTTCTCAATGTAGGTTTGTTTTCTTATCATCTGATGTGGCAACTAGGGGGAATTGAATTTGACAAGAAGAAGGTTGAAGGATACATATCGGGATTCATACGCAGTTTCGCACTTGTAGTTTTCTATTTTTACATTTTTCTTGTCTTTTTTTTTTCATTTTATTCTTTTTTTCCCCTTCTCTCTGCTTTCATACAAACTAAAAGTAGCTAAGAAACAACTTCAAAATAACAGTTCGAAAGATGAAACAAGTAATAGATGTTGACTCGTATGAAATAGATACACCATCCATTATACATGACAGCTTTAACGAGGTGTTGCATCGCAATGGGCTTTTTAGATTGGATGCATTCTCGTATACTGTAGGGGATTGCCTTTTCAATGCATTTCAGGTTCTACTGCATTTCCGTTATTCCTCGACCGACCTGTGCAATGGATTGATAGATTATTTCTTAGGTTGTTTAAAAAATGGCGATGTTGAGGCATTGGAGTCGTATGAATAAGAACTGGAATCTGATTTTCTTCGGTAGTTGCATGGAATACATGATGTCGCTTCATATTTTTCAAAGATGTGGTTGTCTGCATCTCCAATTCTGCCTGCACATGAGAGGGGGCTTTGGGGAGATACATTTTGTATATGGCGGTTGTCTAATTGGCTCAATATATCAATTGGAATATGGTCATTGACAAGAAAGACAAGATATATACTATTCAACAAAACTGCATCTAACAATCCATATTGCATCTTGTTCCATGATGCCAATGCTATCAGTGGTCATTATGAACCATTGTTGTACAAAAAAATGTCCATATGCAATCTTGGGGGACCTCATATTTTCTTGTCCCTCATTTGCAAAGACCTTGAATCGCAGTGGAAATGGATTATGCATCGCATAGAGTGCCATGGTTTGCAGCTAGCGACAACTATTGTATCTAGCTGTGGAGATAGTCTATTCAATGCAATTTGTTGTTTGGTAGCAATAGAGTTCGATGTGCAGTTGGTGTGGCTTTACACTGTACAGTGCTTTTGCAATGCAATTATAGGCGGCAGCCAACAGGCTTTTAGTTGCTTGCATCAACACCTTTCGCCATATCTCCTAGAAAATGTGTCGGCAATTGCAAGTTGGCAGGAATACCTTCTAAACATGGCACTACCATATGAAAAAGGAAATGTGGAGGGTTGCAGATTCTATTTGCAATGGCTATCTATCATATTCATAGTAAATATCCAGGTCTGGTCGGCCCTCCCAGATGGCACTATCCATTCTTGGTCTATTGATTCAAATTGTCATCAAACAATTGACATCCTCTTGTTGAAAACATATACGACACATATCCATTATCAACCTTTGCTTGGACATATCATTGGTTTAGGGTTCAATGTCCATGCCACCCAAACCGCATCAAATCTGCATATGTGTGGCATGTTGTTTAATGAGAATGAAAGTCCTCCCAGTTGCGATAAGGCCATACAAGGCTTAAACAAAAAACGTAGACTAAGTTATCACAACTTGAAAAAAATCATGCGTGAAATTCCTCCCTGTTGTGATGAGGCCATACAGGGCTTAAACAAAAAACGTAGACTAAGTTATCACAACTTGAAAAAAATCATGCGTGGAATTCATCCCAGTTGTGATGAGGCCATACAGGGCTTAAACAAAAAACGTAGACTAAGTTACCACAACCTGAAAAAGTTCATACGTAAGAGAGAAAAAAACATTGGTAGTATAGGAACTACTGGCATTCTAGTGTCCAGTGTCAATGCCAGCCAAACCACATCGAATGTGCATAAGTGTTGCATGTTATTTAATCATAGTGAAATTCATCCCAGCTGCCATCAGGTCATCCCGCCCTTGAACAAAAAACGTACACTAAGTTACCGAAACTTGAAAAAGGTCATGAGCGAGAGAAAAAAAAATACATTGCTACGCTTCCTTTTAGAGAGAAATTGACATATCACAATCTAAAAAAAATGGTTCGTGCACAACACAACATAGACAGGTATGGTCGCATATCCCATAATGGTCATGCAACTGTCCCAGAGGAAAAAATCACATTCTGTGGGCTAGAAGCAACACCGTGCACTGCTTCCAATGAAAACTAGCAAATACTTTCTACCCATGCTTCCATGCGAAAGAAAGATGTAAGATAGACCTACATGAAACAAATCAAAGACACTCCTTCCATTACATGTGCAATTTGCGATCAATTGAATTTTGCAAAAAACAATAAGTCTTTCACGCATGATTTGGAAGCAGAATACCTCCGCTTGACAAAACATGATAAAACATTTTCCAGTGGCAAAATCTGTCTTCCATGCAAACGGTCGCTTGAAAATGGAAAACTGCCACAATTTGCAACCCCTGACCAAATAAGATGTAATACACCACTACCAAATGTAAGTGCACTTACGGAACTTGAAGAGAGACTTGTGTCTCTGCGAATTGCATTTGCACAAATTAGGTTGTGGGGCTATAAACAACCCTAGATGGGCTTAACAGGATCAATTATTAATGTGTTTGTTCAGCTAGATGTTGTGCAAAAAGCCTTGCCACAATTTATTAGCGATACACTGACAATTACTCTGCCTCTCAAAAGATGCTTGCAATACAAAAATGTGTATCAGACAAGCAAAGTGCGTGTGCATGCTGTTATGAAAGCATTAAAGGAATTCTGTTCCAGGTCCCTATACAAAACACAAAACATTTGTATAAATGAGAACTGGAACAATATTCTTAGAGAAGAGGATGACAACTCTGCAGAGACTCTCGAAAATGCTAGTGAATTTGATAAAAGTGATGAATTGGAGAATGAAACACCTGTTGAGACATTGGTGCATGGATTCACTAATTAACAGTGCATTTGTGACTTGCAAGACAAGATTGTTGAAATTGCACTTGCTGAGGGGCAATGTCCACTTGGAATATTCAAGGACAGATTCGTTGAGGAAATGAACTTCCCAACACTCTTCTATGGAGACCCACGTGCCACTGACATTACAGAATGATTTAGTTATCATAAAATAGTTTGATGGGAGTTGCTACATTCAAGCGATGACTTCTCCTGTCACATAACAAATTTGTTTTTCAAAACAATGCGCATAATAATAGAACAAGTTCTTTCTTGCATGTGGGTCTGAATAAGAAAAGGCAAGTTACAAGGAAGAAAGTTGTTGGCCAAGGATGTCAAGTACAAAGTAAACCTAGAAAAAATTCTGAAATCTGATATTGGATACATAGATTTCAAAAACATTTGCATCTCTCCTAACTATTTGCAACAAAACAAGAAAACTATTTTTGCAATGATCAGGCAATTGGGCCCGCCAACATTTTTTATCACATTTACAAGTGCAGAGCATTGTTAGGATCCATTGGTGGTTGTCGTATCTGACTTGCATAGGAACAGGAAACGTAAAAGACAAACCATTACACTAGAAAATAATGACATCGACTACCTCATAAAAAAAGACCCAGTGACATGTACTCGTTATTGTAGACATAGAATAAATGCTTTGAGACAATTGATATGCCATGATGAAACGCTTTTCAGAAAAATATCGGACTACTTTTTTGTGACTGAATTCCAGAATATGGGGAATGAACATGACCACGCACTGTTGTGGATAGAGGGTGCACCAGTCTATGGAGCTCACAACAATTCACAGATCAAGCAATTTGTGGACAAATACATAACATGCAACACAAATCATTTGGATCCAGAACTTGCCAAAGTTCATAGACATTATCATACAAGAAGTTATAGAAAACGAAAAAACTCGCA
The DNA here is from genome assembly GCA_009831015.1 of Picea engelmannii. Classification (NCBI taxonomy): domain Eukaryota; kingdom Viridiplantae; phylum Streptophyta; class Pinopsida; order Pinales; family Pinaceae; genus Picea; species Picea engelmannii. The sequence goes on from ML802789.1 coordinate 170,948, forward strand.
TTGCAGATACAACTTTCCCGTGCCACCAATGAGAGCAATAAGAATCATAGAGCCACTTAGTTTAGAGGACAATGTTGTTGCTGAGAAATCTAAATACTTGTTCGCATTTCTAGAACAAGGAGAGTTTGATGAGTTGATGAGCTTCGATGACTTCCCAACAGAGCTAAATCTATCAGAAGATGAGTACATCCAAGCCATACAATGTACGCTTAAACAACCAACAGTTTTCCTTAAACGAAAACTTTCCCGTATTTGGAACAACAGTTTGTCCAAGGACATGCCAGTTATGTGGAATGAAAATAGAAATGCACAGTACGTCCTAAATGCATATGCTCCAGCATCGTACTGTACCCCGTATATGACAAAGGTTGACAAATCTATGACAAGTGCATTCAGAAGAATACGCAAAGAACATGAAATAAGTCATATTGATGCCATACAAATGATACGTACGCTTGGCAATACATTTCTTAATCTTCAACAAATGTCTGCTCAACAAGCAAACCACATTGCACTTTCTCTGCCCCTCAATTGTAGTTCAAGAAAATGTGTCTTCATAAACACATCTCCACTCGAGAAACACACATTTGTGCTTAAACCACCGATTTTGCTAGAACAAGAGCCTGACAATTAAAAGGACGTGCTATGTCGCTCTATTATTGATTATTACCTCTAGCGTCTATCTCCTAATAGACATATATGCTTAGCAAAATTCATATCGCATTACAAAAAAAATGGTACGCCCATATCAAAAAGAAAAAAACCCTCTGTGATATGGTTTGTCAAATACAATAAACATTTTGACTATGAAAACTATTGTAGAGAAAAACTGTTGCTATACGTTTCGTTCGATGAAAATGAAGAGACATTAAAACATAACTTCTCTACATGGGAAGCTGCGTATGTTGCCTCTCAAACTATAGTGCAAACCAATGAAGCTAGATTTACTTACAATGTTAATCCAACATGGGGTGATCTAGAAATTGCAGTTAATGAGCTAGAAAACCTTGACAATCTTGATGAGACATTCACAAACCAAAAAACAACCAGAACTCCCTACGAGTCCTATGACTTGCAAGCATATTTGCCTCATCCTCGAGCAAGTGGCAGTGGAAAACGTATCAATCTTGGTTTTCAAGTCACAAAACATCCTTTCCTTATTGAAAATAATGAATACCACAGAATAAGACATCTATTGAATCGAGAACAACAAACAATTCTAAAGGACATTGCACTTAAAAAATGCTTGAACATGGACACTCTTGTGCACTTGTTCCTTACAGACGGAGCAGGAATAAGCAAGACATTCACAACAAAAGCACTATTTCAAATGCTTATATGAATCTATGATTCAAACAATTCTTCTGATCCTATGAAACCAAAGGGCCTAATAGTTGCATACATAGGAAAAGTTGCATATAATACAGGTGGAACAAGAATCCACTCTGCATTTTTAATGCCTTTTAACAAGTAACAGTTTCTTCCACTTAGTAAGGAAATGTTAGATACATTGTCTAAGCTTTATGACGAACTCCAACTTGTCTTTATAGATGAAGCATCTTTGATTGGGAGTCGCTTCTTGTATTCTATTGACAACCGACTAAGAAGCATAAAACATGTGCACACGGAATACTTTGGAAACATTGACATGATATTCCGTGGGGATCTTTACCAGGCGCAATCGATCCAATATTCTTTGATATTTGAACAACCTATGGTTAACACGCAAACAATAACGCATGACTTCTGGAGAGACAATATTAAATGAATTTCATACTACAATGCACCAGACAGATGAAACATTTATTGCAATTCTGAATAGAATGTGGACGAACAACCAAACATATGATGACTTGACATATCAATTCGAGGTACTTTCAACCTGCACCAACAGACCCAACGTTCCCTTACCTATTCTACACAAATAAGGATGTTGCAATGCATAACAGGAACATTTTATCGCTCATGCCTGGCGATGATATCATCATCAATTCAATTGACCTGGAAGAAGACAACCATGGAAATGTGCCACGTCATGAACATACTGCCACTTTACCTTTGCAGCTTGTCCTAAAATTAGAAATGTTGGTTGAAATATATGCCTACAACTATGATTCATAAGATGGCTTGGTCAATGGTGCAGATGGAATACTCAAAGGCTATACGAAAACAGAAAAACTTGATGTCCTTTGGATTAAGTTCCATGAACCGCATATAGGCAAGCGACAAGCAAGCAAGTTAGCTTATCTATATAATTCAAACACTGCAAGCAATTGGACACCTATTTTGCGAATATCAAAGCCAGTATCGACATCAGCAAAGACAGGTCGACTGAAGATTTAAAAATAGTTTCCAATTAAACTTGCATGTGCACGTACAGTCCACAGATCGCAAGGACTAACACTTGATAATGTTGCATTTCAGTTGATAATGTTGCATTTCAGTCTGCTGGAATTCAAATACATGGACTTGTATACACAACATTGTCCCATGTGAGAAGCATAGACTCCTTGTATTTACTAGTCCCTCTTACAAAAGATAACTTCAAATTCAAACACAAAGTTGCTATTGAAATGGATCACCTCAAGACTACCACAAAATGGCAACTACAGTATGATTACCAATCCATAAAAACAAAGTCATATGTATCAATTCTCTCGCTTAACACACGCAACTTACATGCACACCTAGATGATATACTCAATGACTATGATACAATGCAATCCGATATTCTATGCTTGCAGGAAACATACATGGCGTTATGCATGCAAAACAAACAATTTCCAAATCACAATTGCATATCAAGTTACATTACACATGGGGTGATGATATTGGTGAAAAAACATGTACCAATTTTGCACCACGTACATTTCGAAGAAAATAATGTTGAGATGGTGCTTGCAAATATATTTTACCATGGAACAAAAATTACAATACTAAATTTGTATGTTTCTCCCCATGCAACATTCTCCAACATACTAAATGTTATTTCCAATGCATTAGGTCATTTCCATTTGAACGGAGCCATTGTGCTTGAAGGAAACTTCAATATTGACATGCTACAAAATAATTCCAGAACAAAAGAATTGGAAAACTACATGTGCAAATACAACCTTCGCTTTCTTTTGAAAAACACAAGCCATGTGCAAAACACACTTATTGACCATGTGTGGTCAAATTTTCCCATTCCTCAATACAACATCTTTATCTTAGACACATATTGTTCTGATCACGATACAATTAGTATTGCACTTGAATTATGAAATATACACCAAACATATTGCAAAGTCACATTTGTCTGTTTCAAAGCATATCTGTATAGCTTGTTGCAAAAAAAAAAAAAAAATTATCCAGCTTCTTAGTTTTCCCTGGTTTGTACACATACTCGTGTAACACCCTGTTTCCCCTAGTTTGTAAATATAACTATATGGGCCAAAGAACTATGGCAAACTTAAAAGTGTGAATATTTGATTTGATGGACCTTGTGTAGAAGGTCGATGAATGTAAATTATGTTATTTTAATAGAAAATGGTTACGTGTTGCATGACTGTTGAAAGAGGGGATGTTCTAAGAAAGACCGCGAAATCTTGTGAAAGGTGGTGGAGGGGACCAGGAATGGTTGCGTTAACCTCCACCGAACGAATACCATGCTGGAATTAATTTGCTTAGATCAGAACAACCCCCTGACCCAGGAATGAATTACAGTTGGGTTGGTAGGTGGGAAGGCCTCCTCAAGATTTAATGAGGGGATGGGGCAGACCGCCCATCCGTAAGTCTTCCAGACCCGACCACAGACTAGAAATTCGAGCCACATGCAATCTTGCGGAAAAAGGAAAGAAAGGGAGTGTGGCGGGCAAGGGGAGAGCGACGAAGAAAAATGCAAAGACGAGAGAGGAAACTCTTCAGTCCGAGGAAGGACTAAAAGAGGAACAGTGAGTTATGATCACAAAAAATAGAGATTGAACCAGGAGAAGGAGAGTAACCTTCGTCCTTATCTATTTTCTGTATGGGGAGAAGGAGAGTAACCTTCGTCCCTGACTTTCATTGAGCTGGAAGTAAGAGATTGAATTTCAAAGCATCGTGGCTTAAGCTTGGGGTTGGCCAGTGATAAATCCATTAGGAGTGACTGAGCCTATGGTTGGGTGGAAACGAGCACCCCTTTCAACAGTCTCATCACACTCTATGGTTCTGATAAGTGTTTTATTGCTTTATGTTTTGAATTGTAAATAATGGATGCATGCGAGTATTTACAAGTCTATAAAGGTTTCTTTCTCTGTATTAATTGAATAAGTTATGAGTATGCATTCGTTTCCTTGAGAACCTATAATTCTGCTTGAATTTCCATACGCCCCAGTTTAATCACTTGAAGGCGCTTTCCCCAGGAATTTACATCATCGTTCTGGAGTTAGAGAAAGGCTTTGGACATATCTATCGATTTGGTAACCTCACAATTTACCTTGACTTGATTAAGAGCTTAAAGCTCTACGAGTCGGGAAGGTGTTCCCTTCATACGAGTAGTCTAGGAGACTCTAAACTTGCGCTTATTTCCTTAACCAAAAACTCGACTAAGAGCGGGGATCATATCCCCAGAGTTTTATGAAGATCCACGTGACCTGGGTCTAGGAAATTTGGAGCTTGAGGCTCCAAGATGTCAAGTTGTACGAAGGTCAAGTTAAACCCCACAATTGATATCCATCGTTGATCTATGAACAAAGATCGAGGGCGGGGAATCACTGCGGAGCGCGAAGGTGAAAATAGCGGATGCGTTAGTTCGCGGCCTGCAATTCACCCTTTTCGTTGATCTCGACGAGATGGAGGATCAACGACCCCGGTTAGACTAGAATCGAGCGAGCAATTTCTAGATTGTGGAGGTTGAACTCCTCGGTAAAGAACCCGCATGTTGGGACCCCGCAATTCCTGTGAACCATCGATCGTCGTTAACCTTCGATCTGAGTTTGAAGCGATCCCTGAAACGTAAAGAGCGCGTGGGACGACGAAAACCTTCAAAGAGATCAAGCTTAGAAGAGATAGCGCTTCTAGGAGCGCATACGAAATCTAGGAGATGGGCCCATAGGAGGAGCAAAGGTCGAATCCTTTGAGCACTTAGAAAACCTTCTAAGTCAGAGTAAGTCATAAGTAACGGAGGAGGAGTGACAATGATCGTTGGATCACATCGCAGAGGCTCGACAGTCGTCTGATCTAAACAAGGTGCATGAACCTTAGTACCTTGCACACGCAGGAGAAGAGGACTTACCAAAGTTTCGAAGTACCGAAGTAGTTTGGGACCGTCCATTGTCAAGAGGGACACGTGGCGACGGATTGTGGACTCCGAAGAAATTTGTTCGAGGGTTTTCGGTTAAAATTTGAAATTCCCAAACCCCAAATAACCGAAGTGAATTTAGACCACCCGATCCAGAGGGACATGTGGCGACAGATCGTGGACTCTAGAGGAATCTATTTGAGAGAAGGCAAGTTTGAGACTTGAGATTTTCAAAGCTCGGAGAGCCGAAAGTCCGAAGTAAATCTCACCCGTCCAATCAGCCGGAGTGAATCTGAATCATCAGATCGCCCGAAGTAAATCTCAGGCGTCGGATCACTCGAAGTGGATCTGGGCCATCAGAGTTCAGTAGAGACGTGGTGTAGATCTGTGAGCTCCGGGTAAAGTCCCAAAGTAATTCATAGTCGTCAAGTCCAGAGGGACACATGGCGGTAGATCGTAGACTTCAGAGAAATCACCTCGAGAATTTCAGATTGAGAGTTGAAACTCTCAAAGCCCGAAATGCCGAAGATCCGAAGCGTTGAAATAGATCTCGATCGTCAGATCCAGAGGACAGGTGGCATGAATCTGTGGATTCTGGGCAAACACTCAAAGTAAACGTCGATCGTTAGATTGTCCGAAGTAGATGCGAACCGTCATATCTGGAGAACACGTGGCGTGAGTCTGTGGACTCTGAGTAAAGACCCAAAGAAATCCTTGATCGTCAGATCCAGTGGACACGTGTCGGTGGATCATAACCTTCGGATAAAAGTTGTTGGCAAAAAGGGTGAAGTTTGAGATTTGAGATCTCATAAGTCCGGAGACCCGAAGGAGATCTCGACCGTTGATCGAGAAGAGGGCCACCGGACCATTGATCTAGTTGAAAGGTCAAACACCCGAAGTAGAAGTGGGGTCGTTGATTTAGGAGGATGGGTGTCTGCAGATCACCAACTCCGGAATATTGATGTACGTAGGAAAACAGGGTTTCAGAATTGAAAAGCCTGAAGTTTGGAATCACGAAGGAGATCACATCCGTTGATTTAGGAGGGGTAGATCTGGTCTGTGGATTTGAAAAGGGCAGATCTGAACCGTTAGTTCCGACAATACCATCAAGATCGGGATATCAACGGTCCCGTAGCATTGCGGGGATCGGAGGTGCGCGAACTTTGAAAAGTTGAGGGCGGGCCGCAATCCAAACCCCAATTTTGGTGAAAGGACATGTAAAGGCTCGAGGAGGATTGTTAGCCGAAAAGTAGTTTGGTTTCAAACCGCCTTTGGCCACACCCGCAATTGTGTGTTTTCACGAGGTCATCGCCCAAGGTCACATCCGAGGAGGGGTCAAGAAAAAGGGGCTAACGCCAACTCCGAGCCTTCGCTTAAGCGTGAAGGGGAAGGTCGCGGGTATCGTAAGACCTATAGCAGAAGTAAGAAGGGCCTGTGTTTGATTAGGCGGTGATACTATCAGGTCTGGAAGTCTTGTTTGATTTAGAGAATCGAAGAACCTTCACCAGAGAGTCAGGTTAAGTCTCGGACTTCCCAAATTAGGAATCGTAGAGGGAAAGAATCTGTTCTTGTAAGGAGGACAAAAATTTTCTTTTATTTTTGCCCCATCGTGGGTGTGTTACAAATTGGTATCAGAGCATGGTTACAACACTTGGCCTGCTTGAGCTCATGGATGAGTCGCTTAAAAAAAACTCTATTTGGAGTACTTTTAAAAGAATGACACTCTACCTTACCTCTTTCTTAAAAGTTTGGTTAAAAATGTTATTAAAGAAAAGAATGAAACTTTCTACTGTGTGTATGCATTTAAGAAATTGAACCGTGTATTGTTCATGAACTAATAGATTGTTAGCTAACAATAAATGTTTTTTTCAACACTCGAGCAGTCAATAAATCACGGGAAAACTTCAAGAATAAAGGATGGTGATGTTTCATGAAGTGGGGGATGGCTCCCACAATAGAGACGAAGAATCTGATGAAAGGAGGGTAGTGGAAACCCCTTCAGATATGCTTGAAACTATAAGGATCCTCAGGGCGGAATTACATAGTTGCAAGGCTGACAACGAGAGATTGATAAAGGAGCAAGAAAAACAAATAGAAATTAACATAGTCTTGTTGCAAAGCTTGTAAAACATACAAAGACAACTACATCATAAACCCGCGACCAGTCATGTGGACCGACGACATAAGAAGATAAGTCGAAGTCCACCTAAGATTCGAAAAAATGACTCCATAAGTGACCACACTGGAAGAAGCGCCTCAAAGAAGGCCCAATCTGGAGGCAAGGGACACTCTTTGGTAGAGTCCTCTCGAAAGGAAGCTGGCAAATCCGAAGGATCTTCTAGTAGCAGAGCAAGCTCATATTCCCAAAGGAAAAGAAAGAAGCGTAAGCGTTCCAAAAATCATGATCCTAAAGAATTCAAGAAAGACAAACCACCCTCTTTGATGGAGAGATTAGGAAGGGAGAAGAGGTTGAAGTTTGGCTGCTTGGTTTAAAGAAATACTTCAGATTCCATGATTACTCTGAATACTTAAAGGCTCGAATAGCCATCGTTAACCTGAATGGAAAGGCTTCCATTTGGTTGCAAGACCTTAGGAACGTGAAAGGAGTCCATGAGAAGGAACTGTCATGGAAACAGTTTGAGAAATACTTCAGGAAACAATGTCTGACAGAGAAATACATGGATGGGAAGAGTGAGGAATTCTAAGAACTCAGGCTGGGGCAACTCACCATAGATGAATTTGTCAATAGATTCCTTGAACTACTGAGGTATGTACCCTACATAAAAGATGAAAAAGTAAAAATGCAG